>VFFE01009189.1:277197-287585 GCA_008921705.1 Burhinus oedicnemus | reverse complement strand
AAAAAAAAAAAAAAAAAAAAAAAAGAAAGAAAGGAAACTTGGTGTTCTCCCATCATCCTGTGATTCCAGGAGCTGGAACACCAGCTCACGTCTTGTGGCAGTACTGAGCTATGTTATGAACTCCCCACCTATCAGCCCAGAAATAGGCCATGGTAAGCAGTCATTACCACCCCACATCTCAGTAAGGTTTGGGCCAGGAAGGTGTGGTCTCTGTCAGAAAAGCATAGGAAGGCATATTACTTGTGGCCAGTACATCAAATGCCAAGACTTTACAGGAATATTGTTACTGTCCTCACCATGCTGCTGCTACGCCTCTCCTGGGAATTACCCTTCCTGCACCAGTTCTCACAAGTGTAGCGCAGAAGGCCACAGGATTTTGGTAACTTGGAGCATATCTTTAGCTTTGCCATTTATCGGGCTTGCTTCACCCAAAGCATCTCCAGAGCTGTCAGGGGTGATGGTATGGAGGGCTCCTCCTGGCTGGCCTGGCTCAATGCCACATGCCACCATCAGCATCTCAGGCTGCTTCGCTTGCTGCCGTGAGGGGAGCAAGGCTGCCTGAGGGCATCACCTGCATTTATTGATCAGGTGTCTCAATAGCTTGAAGGAAAAATATCTCTGCCTCTCTGGAAGAGCTCAGTTAGAGGGAACACCAGTCTTTCCTCCTTTTTACCAGCAGGTAGAAAATATATTGACTGCTTACCATTTTTTCATTTACGTACATGAAAACATGAGTAATTTTTCTTCGTAAAACTAAATGCATTCAAAAATTGCTTAAAATCAAATTAAGTGAGTCTAGTCTAAAAAGCTAGAGCTGCCATTTGAAGGGCAAAGGAAACCCTGAACCAATGGAAATCTTCACCTGAGCCCTGGGGAAGAGGGTGAAGTGAGCTTGGGAGAGCAGTCACTTCCAAAGGTGCAGAGAGAATATTTTCTTCATTCTGAAGCACTTATTTGGCTGTTCAGAGCTGAGAACTGGAAGGTAAAAGGAAGGGCAGAAAAGTTTAAGTTTGCTATTCTAATCTATGAATATAAACAAGACATAAAATGAGATTTATTACTGTTAAAATCTTGAAGGTCATTATGACCGGCAGCTAAATTCAAATCATTGGCTAAGGATTGTATTGCTTTTGTTTAATAAATGACTTAGTTTTAAATGTTGGACATGTTTTGGTAAACCTTCTCTTTTGCAGTATGCATACAGTACTTCTATGTAATTAAAAAGGAAAAATGAATAAATGAGTCACCTCTCTCCACACATACAAAACCCTAGCTGAAATGCTCTTTGGGGGCTGAATTCCAGTTCTCTTCCAGAAGCTGTTTAACCAAGCTCACAAGAAAGAACCAGTAACTAGGAAAAGCAAATGGGACTTCATGAGCCTTCAGCATCATAAAAAATGTAAAAATTATTAACCTGAATAAATATGTTAAACTTTGTAACTGGGTGAAGAATAGCTGTGGGTCCTGAGCGTATGCCCAGCTCAGCCAAAAGATACGTTGGATTTTATCAGCAAATGAGAATCAGACTTTTTCTGAGGAGAAAAAAAACCTGAAAGCCCACACATAGCAAAATGTAAGCCATAATTTAAATTAAAGCTCCCTGCATTTTGATTTAAATCATGATTAAACGTGATGTTTTAAATCATTATGATAAATGAATTTCCCCTCTTGTCAGGACTCTCCTTATTAAACTGACACATAGTCAGAAAGGCTCAGCTATTAGTCAATACAGGTCTCCTGGAGAGGAAAAAAAAGTTTAATCCTGCTTCCCCATCCCCCTTTTTTTCATCTAATTCAATTTTCTTCTATTGATTCTGTTTTTATCACAGATACCCAGCTTCTTTGTCATAAGGAATGTCACCTGCAGTTAAAATCATGGTAAGCAGAACAGAGATTGCCTAGAGCACATGGTATACATGTATAAGAATGTTAAGATATATAGATGTTAAGAAAATGCAGATGGAGGTCATACTTTGCCTAGTTTTTTTTAGGATCTGTGTCCATGTGAAGTCTCCTTCCAACCCAGCCTTGGTTTTCTGGTTGCGGTTTTGTGGTGCTCAGACCAAACGAGATCCTAATATGCCTGCCCAAGCCAACCATGAGACTTGTGGCAGATGGTTCTCCCTGCATCCTCCTTCCTCCCAGTGTTACTCAGCAGATCCCTGGTGCAGCAGGAGAGGACAATTGCTTCGTGACTCATGTCATCACTGCTTTGCACACCCGTATCTTTGTTTGAGCAGATGCTCTGCATGTTCCTTGTGTGTCAGGGGGCAAGCAGATTTGTTTTCTTCAACAGCCACTTCAGCAGTTAAGCTTGTCTCAACCCTCTCTGCCTGATTTTGGGCCCCACAACACTCAGGCACAGAGAGCCAGCTTACAGCACAACACAACCAGTCCACCTGGGGACCCAGGTCCAGCTGCACAACAGCAACAAAACCTGACTTTCCATGGAATGGGGAATGGTTGCAGAAGCAATTCGATGCCCACAAGCTGTTGACATCTCTAGGCAGGTTGCCAAACCTATAGGAATTTTTACCTTAGTGCAATATTGTCCCAGTCCACATGGGGCCATTGCAGAAAGCTCTTCACTGTCCCTGACCCTGGTTTATTTTAATACAGTGGTCTTCTGAGAAGGTGCTCATAAACACCGTGAAGTGTGCTTCAGTCATCTTTGGTAATTGCTTTGAATTATTTTATATATGTCTGTCAGCAACCAAACAAGGAGGCAAACTCTCTAAGTTTTTCCTAAAACACTTTTCCTTTAGTAACCTCTAATTGTTCATTTGTTAGTTGCATTTTGTCATGCAGCTTCTGGTGTTTTGCTTTTTTTGCTAAGGGTCCAGTACACTAGGTTTTTACTGCTTTTAAGTAACAAGTAAGAAAACCCAAATGGGGAAACCCCCATACATAGGAGGCATCTTTGCCATGCACATGGAGTGTCAATACACTGGGGAGGCAAAAGGGTGATTGCCAGGGAGAGCTGCGCAGATGACAGTGACACACAAGTGATCCCAGTACCCGATGACTCAACTGAGTATGGGAAAGCAATACTGGAGGTTTCGCCAATAACCAGGATGCCATGCAGACATGGCACTGTCCCTCCCTGCAGAGATCAGGGAAGATGGGCCAGACCTTACTGGTTTAACTGCTGCCGTAGGAAGTACTTTAACTGCAAATTAAACTTCAGAAATATAGAACAAGGATCAATCACATTTCAGTTTGATCCTGGGTGGGATACCAGTATGAATATTGTAACATTAATAATGACCTATGGATTCTTCTTACAAAAAAAAGAAAAGTCGTATAACATTAAATGCTTACAAAACAGCACTCAGCCGTTTTCTTAATTTGTGTAAATAAACTGTAGTATTAATATACTGATTCATATTCATTTAGTAATACAGTATTTCTATCATAAAACTACTGGTGTAGTATTATTAAACTGATCAACAAACTGCAGATAACTGTTGCTTGGAAGTAAGCCTAGATGTTTGTAAATACAGCCTCTTACAGTGGGGTGTATTAACAGTGTTGTATGATTTGACATTTTTCTTTTCCTCCTTTTGTGCTTTCCTGCTGTCACTGACATTGTCATTTTACAGTTAGTTTACTGTGCAGGCATCCCAAAGAACCTGCAGTGGACTAAAAGTGAATATTACCATTAGTTGGTCTTTCTTGGAGCACAGGACTTTTTAGGATAATAAGGGGCAGACTACATTCATAGGATCTTGTGTGCCACCCAGGCTGTTGAACTCAGTCCCGTGTTGTGTCAGGCAATGCAGAGCAGATGTATATCACAGACAGGACAGCAGGCTGCCTATGCCATGTACCCTCCACGTGCCTCCAAATGCTTCCTGGCACAGCCTAAAGGACGTACGGGCTGATTATACAGTCAGAAGCCCGTGCCTCAGATCCAAAAGAAAACAGTAGCTTCAGGTGATCCTAAAAGCAAATCACACTCCAGCATACAGAGCAGATCAGAAGGAACATCAGCATCTCTCAACAAATCTGTCCTGAAGGGATAATTGTCTTCTGAACCCAGTCTAAAGATTGGTGTTAAGTCTGGCTGTGTTGCAAGAATGCACCAGAGGCATTCGCAGCAGTGTAAGACTCATACCATGTAAGTCCTGTCTTGACTATGGTAAGCTCCAGGGGCAGTGTTGAGGAATGGTAACATTCTTCACATCCTTCTTCTGTAATAATATTAAAATAACACACAGTTTGGTGTGAATTTGTAAATAAACCATTAAATGGTTCATGTGCTAACAATTCGACGTTTCTTGAATCTGATACAATGGCAGTTTTCTCTTTTGCTGTACAAAGAGGATCTTGAAGAGACAGTAGTCCGTAAACACAGCACACTAAAAGCCACTCATTCATGCCCACATTTGCCTGGGCTACCTGCAAACAGGGTACCCCTTAAGTTCAGCCCTTTCAGTCCAGAAGTCTGAACACTTAATTCACTTCCCATCCTCATAAGTATTTGGGCACATCATTCCCATGATGGTATGTCACGGGAAATTAAACAGAGGTTTGAGTACCTTCTTCAAAGCATACTCGAGAATTCCCGTGCTTCATGCAGGGAAGCATGAAGGATTCCCTGGGCTGACAGGGCAGGAACCACAAGTGGCCGTGTCATAAGCCGTTTCTCATATGAAAGACCACATATTTTAATTTTCCCGCCCAAGTCCTCAACTGAGATACCCAAGTGAGGGCTAGGTTCCTCTCTCTTTACAGGTGAACGAGATGCAGAGCTCATACCCTGCTTCAGGGGAGGTTCACCCTTTTCGAGGGGGATGCGAGTTCGCAAGGGGAAAAAAAGCCCCTGTGGGGCGAGCTGCGGTGGGGCAGCGGTGCCCTGCCTTGCAGTGGCACCTGGTGGCCCTGCGGGAGATTACACCCGCGGCGTCGGCGCTCCCGCTCCCTGCCCCCTGCACAAGCACCACGGGTGGGCTTACCGGAGGGTTTTTGCCGGAAGATTTTTTGCTGCTCGCAGGGGGAAGGGGGTGTTAAATATTGATATCGGTTCTGAGGATGTGGTTGGCTGAGGCATCATGGATGTGAATTCAGGCTAACAAACACAGGATGTATTGACCGTGAAATGCATCCGCAGGGCTGAGTCAGTCCTCTTGTCTTTCAAGATTATGTTGCCCCATCTGTCAATGAGTATACGGGACAACTTCCCAGCAACTTCCCTCTGCTGTTCGGGGCATTGGGATGCTGATGCACAGAACAGTAGTTTGGGTACCCACAGTAACCCCTGCTATTTGTGGCAGACCAAAGGACAGACCCCCTGTCTCCCAAAGTTAGGCTACCTCTAACCCATCCACCCTGGACACCCTTCATGCACTACAGCTGCCATCCAGCCCATGTCAGGGCAGAGCTCAGGGCCTTCTCTGAGGATAGCAGATCTGTCACATACTAGAGGACACCTGTCCTCACCATGCAGCAGGGAGAGAAGCCAGCTGTGGGTGTATGGCCCTGCTCCATCACATCACTGTTGGCTGTAGCATGGTGCCTGAGCCTCTCCGACACTCAGTACCTGGGGAGCCAGTGAGCAAATCAAAGCTTTCACCAAGCAGTGTTCCCACCTGAGGCAAGAAAAAGGCCAAGTGGGCTGCAATCTCATGAGGCATGTCCCTGACTTGAAGGGTTTGAGGTGGGAGCTAAGTGGGTTGGGTCTCCCAGTCTCCCAGCAGTAAGTGGTGCCTGAGAAGAGAAGAAGCATTGCCCATGATCCTGGGCTCAGCATTCGGTGCCTTTTTGGGAAGACACATTTCTGCGTCTCCTTTCCTCTCCATCAGCAGCTTGGCACTTGCTCCTGATTGCTTTGCTCTTCCCCTTGGTAGACTCAACTTATGTATTCTACAGTGAAATGCTGCAAAATCCCATGTTGTGCTGTGACAATCTGAGTCACTTCTGTGCAGAGCCACAGGTGACAGAGATAAAGGGAGAAGTCATTGTCAGAGGGCTGAGATTTGACCCCATGCTGCCAACAGTTCCCTCTGAGGAAATACTCTATCACCTTTGACCCTGTGAAGCATGGGCATATCTGGGCCAAGGAAAAAAAAACAAAAACAAACAAACAAACAAACAAACAAACAAAAACAAAAACAAACAAACAAAAACAACCAATCAAAACCCAACCAACCAACCAACCAAACAAAAAAGCCCAAACAAAACAACAACAACAAATACAAATACCACATGCAAGATATCTACTGTTTGGCTCCCTTACAGAGAAATTCAAAGTTTCAAAATCTGACTTTCAAAGTGACGGAGTATTCAGATGTTTCTATTTCAGGTGTTGAATTACTTAGCCTCTTTTCCAAAGATGTCCCTAGCAAGGTCCCTAGTAGGGCATCTGCTTGAGTCTGCAAAGAGCCTGGAAAGGAGTGCTGCCAAGGGTAATCTCCTCTGGGACCTTAGCAGTAGATTTGGCCATGGACAGGGGAAATGCCCTCAGGAAGCTGACCCCCTCCATGCAAATGAGAAACATCTTTCTAGTGGCTTTTCCCAAGAGTACAGGTATGAATACCTTTACATAGCAGCTCGTGAAAGGGTACAGAACAGGAGCAGTACAGCCTCTGGCTGCTCTCCATTGATGCTGGAGTGGACTTCAAAGGCAAAATAGTGCCTACAAGAGTGAAGAGACAGAGTCATACACACACTTCAGGCTGACTTCACAGCAGCTGTTACCTGCTTCTCCCTAAGTGTAAAAAATTCTGTAGCCTTGCAGCTTTCCATAGCACCCAAATCACTGTTGCTGGTCCTACAGAAAAAATTCTGGATATCTCCCCCCTGTCCTCGCCAGCACCCCTAGAGCTGGTTTCCTGTCCAGCAAACTAATTTTTCACTCTAGAGCAGGGCCCTGGTGTCAGGTAGCAGGCATGCCTTTTGTTCAGGTGGGAGAGGGGATGCTGGAACAGCTGCAGCATGGGGGCACAGACACACCACAATAGTCCTGCCCAACAAAAGTGGCTGGCTCTGCAGTCACCACCCTCCTCTCACTATGCCACCCAGCATTTGAATTATCTACAGTCTTCTGTGTCCTGGTGCTCTCATCAGCTCCCACACTGTGGGCCCATATTTCAAGAGTTAAAGAGCTCTTACCCTGAATTTACATTTAAACTATTCTGATGACATACAGCAACTTCTGAGTAGGTTAAATTACATTACACTTACTATAAGCCCCTTTGCGGTGTGCACAGGGATTTAGGATCCAGTGACTCATGGTTCCTTCACACTTGGGTTCTCTGTTACCAGGTTACTGGGCAAATTTCCCTTTTCTGTTGGATGTAGCTTTAATTAGTTTTGATGAGCAGGTCTACCACAGATGGCACAACCTCGGTCACAGCTGCACAAGTAAGTTTGGTGTTTGTGTGACAACGTAACTGTTACATACAGAGGTGGGGACCATGCATATGCAGCCTGCCACTCAGTGCAGGGATGGTGTGGCAGCAATTTCCACCACCCCGGTGAGTTTTGACTGTCTTTCCTGCAGCAGCGGGGAAAGACCGATCCTTTTCTTAAAAAAGTATTCTTAAAAATCCAGTAATAACAGCAAATTGTGTGGACATCACCTTCCATCACCTCTGAGCTGGGCAGGCCACAGAAATGTGAGCTTTTGTTCAAGTGCTTGCATCTGTTTGTTTCCTTCACAGTCTAAACCTAAGTTTAGGTGATGTATTTAACGGCATTTCCTGCGTTAATAACTATCATTGACCTCCCTGTGCAGGATGCAGGAGGTCTGTTTTAATATGTGCCAGTCACGAGCTCTATGGTGAAGTGCTATCGGGCAGGCTGTGCAAGCATGTAACAGGGGTAACCTTCACTGTAGTTAAACTACACTCTAGTCACAGCAACTGCTTGTCTTCACTTGCATGTCTCCCGCTCTACGGAAACCTCAGTTTTAGGCTGCTACAGTAGTGGGATATCCCTCACAACAGGACTTGCTATTCCAGACCATGTCATAGGGGTGGCAGACATGGCCAAGGCTGACTCCTGAGCGGGATTTCCTCGTCCTGACGCCATATGCACCTGAGCATCACCACCCCCAGAGGACAGATTCATGCCAGCACGTCTAACCCAACTTCCCCTACCTTAAGAACAGCTCAAAGTTGTCTTCCAGAGGCTTTCAGGTGTGTTATCAGCAAGCTTAGCTCAACCTTCACACCTCTTGGCCACTGTCTTCTCTGCCTCTACCAAACAATCCCCCAAAAAGCAACACCAATTTCTTCCAAAATATCACTGACAGTCATGGCAGCAAGGCTGTCCCTGGGGAGCATCCTTGGCTGGTACGAGCCAGCACACAAAGCTGCTCTGCCTATCTTAGGGACAGCTCCCCATCTGGGGCAAGCTGACCCTTCCAAAACAAGAGCAAGTCTTAATGCTGCGTGGCATGGGCCATCTTAAAAGCAGCTCTGTGGTGACAACCAGTCATGGGGGCATGGGGCTAGCTCCTCTGCCCATACAGGCTATCCCTCTCCAACCTCACCTGAAATCCTCCTTCGTCTTCTTTCTCACTCTCTCCAGTGAGTGACCATCAATTCCCACCAGAAGTGCTCTGTTGGACAGGCTAGCCTTCTGCAGTAATCTGAGCAGGGGCAGGGAGGGTGGGGTCTATCAAAGAGAGGGTGCCACAGCAATGGGACAGAGCCTCCCTTTCCTTTGGACCTGCCCTGGCTGCCCCAGGTGATATTTCAAAGCTTTGCTTTCTATTTAAAGAGTGGAGCCCAGAGAACAAGAAGCACAACCGAGCACAGAAAGGAGCCCTCCTCCAGTGACAACGGTCCAGCAAAGTTGTCTTGCACACCTGTTCCCCATGCCTCACCAGCCCAAGGGTTTGGGACCAGCTTCTCTGTGGCAGAGACTCATCTGAAGCTGGACCAAGGCTTTTCAACCAAACCAAAAGTGCAGTCCCTCTGTCACACCACCCTCCAAGTGACCTGCAACATGCAGTGACAGTCAAAATGTTGTTCTTGTGGCTGCTGCCTACTGCCTGGATTCCTGGTCATGTTTTTGGCTGTGGGCTTTGACTCTAGTCATTAGGCCAAATAGTCCAATTCTGACCTCTCAGACAGAAGAAGAAGGGGTTTTCTTTAATTCTAAGACTAAATCTTTTTAGGGAATGAAGGGGCCTTTTCTAATCAGAGTTTGAATGTACTTCAATTATCACGGGGGTTTTGTGTATACTGCTCCCACCCCTGGAATGGATCTTCTTGGGTTTCTGTGGTCTTTACACAAAATACATGGCATGGAGAGAAAGGATGTGTTTTTGCTGACTCTGGGAAAATGGCAAATGCATCAGTCGGGAACGGTGAGTAATAGCTTTAAATGCAAAAAACTGTTAGCAGCACATTTTAGTGCATTAATAATTTACACTCCACGGAAAGTTTAATTTATGCAAAGTGAGAGTTTTATTGCATAGTTACAAAAGGCACACATGATCCTGGGGACAACGGATCTATAGTGAGCCTATGACTCCTCCTGGGGAGCCATACCCTGACTGCCATGTCTCTTGTTTTCATCACAGATCTTGCTGTCCAGTTTGTACAGCATCTTTCTTACCGCATAAATGACTGGGACAGAGGTGCAGTACGAGAGCATTTGCTTGTCTATATAAAGAAAAAAGAGGTATTCTGAGGCCTACCCATGCTAAAGAAATAGCCAAAGCTGCAAAGTGTGCACACCAAAACATTCAGAAAGATTGCAAGCAAAGGGGGAAAAAAAATACAACTATCTTCCAAGCCACATGACCAGTGCACTGTCACTTCCATCTCCAGGTTGCAGCTGCTGCACATCAAGCTGCCTTGGAACCTGCCCTGCCCTGAGGCTGCAGCAGGCAGTGTCCACCAGAGGCCTGAGGACAACCTACCATCCAGAATACACATGCTGATGGGCCAGAAGGAGCTGGTTCTCCACAGGCAACATGCAGTGTTGAAAGGGAGATTAATGAAACTGCCAATCATAGAAACATAGAATCATTTAGGTTGGAAAAAACCTTTAAAATCATCTAGTCCAACCATTGACCCTACACTACCAGGTGTGCCACTAAACCATGTCTCTAAGCACCACATCTACATGACTTTTAAACACATCTAGGGATGGTGACTCAACCACCTCCCTGGGCAGCCTCTTCCAATGTTTGATAACTCTTTCAGTGAAAAAATTTTTCCTAATGTCCAGCCTAAACCTCCCCTGGTGCAACTTGAACCCGTTTCCTCTTGTTCTATCGCTAGTTACTTGAGAGAAGAGATCAGCTCCCATCTCACTACAGCCTCCTTTCGGTAGTTGTAGAGAGCAATAAGGTCTCCCCTCAGCCTTCTCTTCTCCAGACTAAACAATCCTGATTCCTTCAGCCACTCCTCATAAGACATGTTCTCCAG
>VFFE01009189.1:257169-275574 GCA_008921705.1 Burhinus oedicnemus | reverse complement strand
CTGTCTGCTGCCTTGGCCTCAGGGTGTGGCTCCACCAATCTATCTCCCTCTCACACTCTCTGATGCTCCTGAGCCTGTCCACTCCCTGTCTCAGCTCTGCCACCAGGCTGAGCAGGTCATTCACCTGGTCACACCGCACACAGGTGGTGTCTCTGCTGTCCTCCAGTGCGAGTGACAGGCTCAGGCACTCCCTGCAGCCAGAGACCTGCACAGCTGCAGGTTTTTCTGGAAGCGCCGTCTGGGTCACCACATTCCTTCTCGCAGGGGATTTCGGATGAGTGGGAGCCATGGCTAGGTCCTCTCCTGGGAGGGCAACGGCCACTACTTGAGCCAAGTTTGCCTCTCAAGCCGGGAGGGGGGCCAGTTACCATCAGTTGAACTTACCTCGCTGAGCGCCGACTGAGTTCCTCGGTGCGTGGCCACCGGTTGCCGCGCTCCAGCAGGGCACATGTAGACCTGCCGCGGGTGGTGCCGGCTCCGTCCCTGCCACATCACAGCCCACCCCCAAGCTGCCGGTGCCGGCATGAGCTGGCCAATTCTCCGGGCTTCGAGGGCCCCAAAAAAGAGCCCCTTGCCAGCCCTTTTTGCCTCGATCCCCTTCCTCAGTGTGGACTTACCTCACTGGAGCTGGTCTCCTTGGCAAGTGCAAAGCCTGTCAAAGAGAGATGGCTTTCCTTAGGCTTCCCCAAACCTGCTGTGTGCAGCATGTTTCAGTCCTCTGAGCCTTACTGCCCCACTTACTCCTCGGGGAGCCATGGGACCACAGACCTGCATACTCAGGGGACCGAGAGCCCAGGAAGTTTGCTCTCTGTCTGAAGCCATCAGAAAGCAACATGCAGCCTCTTGCCATTTAATGTGGCTTTTTGTGTATAGAAGACTACCAGACTGGCAAGTCAAATGCCCTACAGGTTGGAGATGCCAGGAGTTTCCCCTGCAACTCTGGCTAAGTCATTTAATGGTGCTTTTCCCAGAGCCTCACCTCACTCCAGGCTCAGGATGGACAGCAAGTGAAAGGAAGGAGGCGGAGAAGGTAACTAGTGTGTGTGTGGTTTTGGGATGACACTGGGAATGCAAAATGGATGGGGCTTCATGGGCTTGGCGGTGCCCTAACTTCCCATAGTATTTAAAGACAAACCACCTGTTTTTAAAAAGACCAGTTACACAAGTGTTCATTCTGCTTTAATTTGCAACCTTAGCAATCTTCAGGTAAGTTTTTCCCTGCAGAATATATCTACATATATTGAACAAGATTGCTTTCAAGACATTTGATTGCTCAGATGCAAAATAGCTGTCTCTACACCCTCTTTTCCAAGGCCAGAGAGTTAAAAGATCAGCAAATGGCTGTAAGTTTTTAATAATTAATTTATTAACCCTGAGTTTAGGAGACACACTAAAAACAAGGTCTGCACATGAGGGTTCAATAACAATAGTTTAAAAACATTTAGGGGGGAATGTCATCCAGCAGGACACAGCAGCGTACGTCCACACCACCCCACACTACCTGGCCTTCCATCCTTCCTGCTGCTGGACAAAGTGCTCCTGTGAAGGTTAATTCAGATGAGCTCTCCCTTTCCATTAATTACACAGAGAGAGCCTGGCTCTCTGTGTAATTAATGTGTAGTTAAAACAGAGTCTGTTTTTTGAACAGTCTCCACAGAGCTGTGCAGTATGTGGCTCTACTACGTCAGCTATATGAAACCTCCCCACCATTCACCTCAGGCATACGCAGTAGTGACACACTTTTCTACAGAAGCACACAGACACCCTCATTGTATTTCATGGTAGGCTAATGCCGCGCTGCTGATAAAACTGAGCATCACATCCTTTGCAAATGTGCGTTACCAGGGTCGAGATCTTTGGCTTTCTTTAATGCTTGCCACAAGCACGAGTTTGGCTTTGTTTCTCTGTAAAATGCTGAATGAGGGATTTGACCTCTGAAGCCCACGATGCACAGTTGTGCTCCCACAGCATAGGATCGAGGGTTGTCTTGCATTGAAATGAACGCAGTCAAAGTCCTCCTTATATTTCTTTTCTCTAATCACTTTCCCAGTCATTGGCTTGCTGTTCATTTTCTGGTGTAAATACTCCATTGTTCCTCTAATCTATGCCTAGCACAGCAATCGCATATGATCTGCTCCCACCTGTGTTAACACTCCCACCCTGCCAAGGTCCCCTAAAGGAAATGAAAGAAGGCAAGTGTGTTGGCTACTGTTAATGTTAAGGAGATTTTTGAAGAGAAACAAATATGCCAAAATTAACCAATCTGGGAAAAACAGGTCAAGTGGCCAGAGTTCAGAGGAGGAAAGAAATTTTGAACTTGAAGTCCGTCCACACTTGAGATCAAAGCAATGTGGCAGGAGGCCCCCTGTCACTGGAGGGCTGCGGGAAGGTAAGGAAGAGGCAGAGCACGGTAGGTGAAGGACAGGCCCAACTGCACGGCACTCTGCTATGGGACAGGGGATGTGGCTGTCAAGGACTTGTGGGTAACGGTCAGAGGACAGACCAACACCAGGGCTGGTGTGGGGGCATCTGCCGCAGACCAGCTCACCAAGAAGTGAAGCAACTCTTAGACAGTTGGAGGAAGCCTCATAATGGCAGGACGAGGTATTCCCAGGGGACTTTTCCCACCAGCAATAGGCTTCTGGAAGGGCCCCTGTCTGGTGCACAGAAAATCCACTGGGAGTGGAGCTGATTGGGCAGCATCCCCACTGGGTGGAGGGGAAGCTGCACCACAGGCACAGTGCACAGGGCAGGGGTAGTGATGGAGGGCAGAGTCAGCCACAGCCCAGCGATCACCCAGCAGGTCCACAGAGACGAAGCAGTTCTAGATGGAGACAGAAGTCCAGAACGCTGGTCAGGGTCAGCACCGAGGCCAGGCACAGGCATGGCACAGCACAGCCTGGACAGGGACTCAGGACCTCAAAAGCAGCTCTGGCATTACAGAGAAGGCCCCAGGTGATGCTTCTCCCAGCTCCTTCCCACACTCACCTTAGCTGATTCCTTGCAGCCTGATCCCAGTTATCACTGCAGCAGGTCAGAGCTGGCCTCAGGCACAGGCAGCCAGACCCCAAGGAGGACAGGGAAGAGGCTCAGGCCTCTGACACAGCAAAAACGGAGAAATGTGAGCAAATGTTTGCAGTGAAAAAACAACCCCCTCGCATTTTGTTTCTGTACATGATGAGATGCTGGTCATGATGCTGGACAGAAGGCACAAGGGCACAGGTACATCAGGGGGAGCTGGTGGAAGGCAGAGGCTGGAAGCAGAGAGGCCAGGGCAGCGTAGCAGAAGGGTAAAAGGAATCCCTGCTCTCATTTATCTGTGCTTCAGTCCTGATTTTCCTTGGGGAGAAGGAAAAGGAGGACCATATCCAAGGCTGACCTCCAGGGTTACCTCTTTCCCTAGGCTCTCCCAGCCCCACCGTGACTGCTGCAGATTCCCAGAGACACCTCCAAGCTGAATGCAGGCATCTTCTGAAGGGGCAGTCTGGTCTCGAGGTTTTATACTTCAAATGCAAATGCTGCTGCAGGCTCAGAGGCTGCTAATATGTATGACTCGCTGGGGAGGTGATGGATATCCGTTCAGGGGAATAAATACAAGCCCAGTAGGAACAGTCTTTTTGTCTTGCATCTCGCAACAGGGGAAATCAGGACAGCTTGTTATCACTACACAAGAGGGTGGGAGGCATTCACTCATTCATCCAGAATCAGTTCTTCGTGTCTGAAATACAGAGTTTTTCTCAACTGTTTTGCCATTGCCTTTCTAAAGCAAAAAGAAACCAACAAAGAAAGGGCTGTGCCATCCAGGATATATATAAGCCTGCCAAACAACTTGGATTCCTCTGCTGGCTAGAATTACAAACCCATGCACAGCAGGAAGGCTAGCAAATCAGCTAATAAATAAATAAATAAATAAATAAGGGACTGGTCAGCTGCTTCTGCTTATTCCTTCTCAGAGCAGTAGGGGGAGGAAAAAGATCAACTTAAAATTCACGACGGTCAGTCTTTCTCACACTTGATTAGCTTGCACAAATCCTTGCCGTAGGTCTCCCAGGGCGATATTCACTAAGACCTCCCTCCACCCAGCACAGGAAAAAAGGCTCCAGAGGGTGATTAAAGACCAAGAGGCTAAATTTAGGTTGCTCTGAACTAGCCTGTGGGAGCCAAGAGCTTAATGCTTATCCTCCAGGAAGAATGCATTTTGTGAGAGGCTGAGTGACAATTATCTTATATCACAGCACATCTTCAGTCAACTTCATCTTTCTACTGTGTGGATCTACAGTGGATGAAGATGTTACATCTTCTGAAACAGCCTCTGGAGATCACTTGAAATTTCAGAATGTGGGTTGTAAACCAATTGCTTCAGCCTTCCTTTCCCTCCCACTCCACCAAAGTAAAATAAAGGATAATAATGCACCATAAACTGAGATAAATATGGCTCATATCTTTGGATAATATCTATCTACCAGATTGCTCAGAAAGCTCAGGATCTGACAGCTTCCACCACAGAAACAAAGAAAAAAGTATCTTCAGTTGTGCAGCTCCTGAGGTCTTTAAACTACATGGCTTGAGATTTTTGGCAGACGAGACAGCACAACATCACACACACAAAAAAAAACAACGAAAAAACCCGAGTCCTTTGTGCCGCACCATACTGGGAGGAGAAAGAGAGCTTCATGGCAAGGGGTGGGGATTCAGCAGTTCCTTTGCAAATGTTGTGGGGTTTATGTCCAGCTCTTGGTCCTGATTTACGAAAGCCTCTAACTCTGGTGTTAATGCCGCTTTCCTGAAGGGCTTCATTTGTGGAGCTTAGTTATCATTTGCACTGTCGACCACTGGGGAAAGAGTTTAAGACATGTCTAAGAGATGCTGTGTGCCATACTGGCAAAATACTAGCGGTGAAAAATTTCAGTGGGACTCTTTTGCTTAATCGAAACTAAGTACATGCTCACAGAAACAACGACCAATACTACTATGTGGTTTGTGGCCACAGAATTACTCTTTGTCTTGCTAGATTTAAAAGTAATAAAAAATTCACCAGCTATTTGGTGAGGAAATTTCTGGTGAGGAAACTTTTCCAAGACAAGTAAATTTTGCAGCTGAATTTCTTGGTGTAAATGCTATTCACATCCTTCCCCATCACTACTCATTCATAAAATAGCTAGGTGCTTGACAGCAATCTTAAGATAGCCTGCTATACAGAACAATTGCATGGAAATTATCAGACAGGTGAAAACCTCCCTTTCCAGCTTTGTGAAGAACTCTATATTAGTAGTTACATTTGCCTGTGTCATCATACATGGGCATCTGTATGAATGACTATCCCTTATCTCAATGGCTCCACCCAGATAAGGTCATTTTACAGATCCTGTGGCAGTTGATTCCTCCATAGACTGCGGTTGGAAGAACTTGGGATAAAAACTGCAACAGTGTGCATCTCAGGGAAAGGTGTATCCTTTGGCAGCTGATGACCAAGATCACCAAGTTGGGGTTCTGTCAGATAAAGTAATCTGGGGTTTTCTGTGTTAAAACAGGGAGGCTGCTTCCCTACCTCTCCTTGTGCCTACTGAAGACTTTTCAGCACCAATGGACTGTTTTATCCCTGCCCTTTCAAGCACATAATTCCATGTTTATATGTGATACAAATACTAGTTCATCATCAGAAGGGCAAGAAGATAAGTCAGACTGAGGCCAGCCCTATTTCTGGGGAGTGGACATAATTCATGCGCTCTGCTTATTTTTAGCAGAAGATGGTGGGCAAATCTGAGCCAGCACATTTTTGATTCAATCTGTCCCTGGACACTAACAGATGGTGCTTTCCTGTGCCAAGCACTAATGCACTTTACATTGGCACTCAGCATCAGGACACAAAGCCTGCCAAGTCCCTGCTAAATCTGCTGATGCCACGAAAATTGGTAATAAACAGCTAGCCAGCGACACAGTCCAAAGTTTTTCCTCTACCTCCAAAGCAGCACAGAACCTGTACTAGTGCAATCGTTTCAGCTGCTCTCCAGGTCGTGGCTATCAGTGCAGCAAAGCAGGGTCCTGGACTGGGGAAAAAAGGGTCCTGAGGCCATGAACCTCAGTTCATGATACATAGTATGTATCTAAAGATGGAGGGAGATCCATCTGCTTCATGGGAATTAGCTGTGTGCTTAAGACTGGGCTTTGAGAACCGTGACAACTTGTGCCTTAATGCTGCAACATCTGAACTGCTGACAATTAATATAAATATAAATAATTCAAAATATAAATACATATATATCTATCCATATCACCCGGCAGGGTGATTCTATTGGTGAGCACTCCTTAGTACTCCATGAGCACTGAACATACTAAATTCAGTCTTACAGGTATACTTCCTATGGCTACCAATCCTACATATGGTAAGGTCACCTACAAAACAAAGTTCCACAGACTCCTCTGAGGATATCGTTCTGTTTTACAGGTAGTTGTGTTTATTCTTTGAATACAAGCATCCAAAATTCTTGAGCTGTAAAATTCCTATTCTTTTCCACCAGATGCCTCAGCGCCCAGGCTTCTTTCTTGGATTGCTCGAAGCTTGGTATCCACATCTCTTGGAGAGAAGACCTGCCAGGGTTTGAAGACGAGAACCAGAACGCCTCTGGTTTGGGGCAGCTCAGGTGGTTAACCTGAGCCTGCCACCTCTGGGGCAGCCATCCCTGGCAATGGAGAGAAATAAAAGAAGTTATTCAGGTACCCCGGCAGACAGAGAAGAAAGGTGCTATGCTATTAGTAAACTGTGAAATCAAGTCAGTGAGATTTTCCTTCTCACTACAGGCTCTAGCCATGTCCCTGTGGACGTCAGAGGGGAAGCTCTCCCCAAAGTGTCCAGGACAGGGCCAGTCATGCTGACAAGAGCCTGAGTCTCAGGTCTTGTCTGGCTGCAAATGAGCAGCATCACCTCACGCAAAATTAAATTCTAAGGCAAGAAGTTCTATTTTCATCATTATATTCTGTTTTCATCTTAAATATGAACACAATTAGATTTTTTTAAGGAGAAAAACAAGCCATGAATCTGACCAGGACAGCAAACTGGCCTGCATAATCTTCTTGACTGGAGAGCAACAAAAGCATGGGGAAGGAATATCTGTATCTAACTTATTCTATACCTTTCCATGGTTGTATTCCTAACTCAAAGATATAACATCTGTCCAAATTTGCAGGAGAGTCAAACAGGAAAGCCTGGTTAAATGTAATGCTTACCAGTTTGTGTTCCCCATCACTTCAGCTCACCTTAGTAACTTCAAATGCTTTCTTCATCTCCCTTCTACTGGCTGACCACATAGTGTACTGATCAGACTGTGACAAGCTAAAATATGGCCTAATGCATACAGGACAGCGGTAGGATACTAGAGCCATTGACCAGTTCCATTACTGGACACAAAAGGGTTTCTTTGATTCATGCTGATAACTGAGCTTGTGGAGAGTTTAGAAAATGGCTACTGACTCTATGTATATAAATCTGGACACCTCAAAGGAATGTGGCAATTAAAATGAGTATCCACCAACTCAGAAATATATATGGTGAGAGTTTCCAAGTAATGCTTTGTTTATACCAGCCAAAGCCACCACAGCTAGTAGCCTCAGGAGACTGAACAGCTCATGGTGCCATTGAAATGGCCTTCCAGTGTCATGGCTGACACCCTTGCAAGACTGCTGGGCCCTCAGTGCTGGGCTTCCTGGTAAGACAGCCATTTCTAGCTGGTCTCTATCAGCATAATTGCAAGAGGATTAGACCAGGAGTAAAAGGTCCAATTCTTCTCACAAATGCACAACCTGGCTTAAACACTGACGTTTCAATGTTTAGTCACCAAATGTGGCCACAGACAACAGCATGTTGTCATTACAGGTTTGAATGTATCCATACATACAGACCCAGATAGTCATAGACTATTTACGTCAGAAGGAACCTCCAACAATCACCTAGTCCAGTTCCCTCTTCCAAACATGTCTAACCATATCTAATTGCCTAGGCCAGCATTGAGTTGAGTCTTAACACACCTCCAAGGACAGAGATCCCACAACCTCTCTGGGCAACCTGTTTCCAAAGGCTCCAGGTCATCTAAAGCAACTCAGCAAGTTAGGCTACTTTCTGTAGCCTGATAAAAACAATTCAAGCCTTCTGCTGAAATGACTACCCACTCAACAGCCAATGTGTATGAGCTCAAGCACCGCAGCAGTATGAGGAACCTTCTGCCAACATCTTTTGACATGAGGATGCACAACCCAATGGCATTGCAATACCAGTGGTTGTAGCCTGACCAGAAATCTGGTAACCAAACTTCCTGGGACAAATATGAGACTAGTGACATTTTAAAGCCTCTCTGAGACACAAGGACAACATCACACATACCTTTTCTTTCCTTCTGATGTTTTCCCACACTCTGTTACACACCATGCACTCAAAGGTGTCAATGTAATTGTCCTGGGTGATATCTTGCATTCCCCACTTGCGTTCCTTCATCGCTGTAAGCAGCCTTGGGTTGGAAATGTCCCCTTTCAGTTTCCATTGTAGGTACGACTCATATTCTTGATCATTTGTATCCAGTGTTTTGATATAGTGGGCCAGCTCCCGAGGGTGTGAAAAACCGGACACAAGGATTGCACTCTTGTTACTAGGAAGCCAGTCTACAATGCTGGGAGACCCAAAGTACACTGGTACCACGCCCAACTTCAGTGGCCGCCAGAGTTTTTCAGTGATGTAATCTTCACAAATAGCATTTTCAAAAGCAAGAATGAACTTGTACTGTGCCAGTATTTTATAGAAGTTCCCATCATCCATGGCAGTTGGATTTCTGAGATGCTGAGGAAGGTCTCTGTTATGCAGGCATTCCCCGTAAGAGTCAACTTCAATGTGGCACATCAGCTCACGCACATAGCTGTCCCGGTCAGAAGGAGGGTTGCAGTCAGACTGCACATATACAAGTGGTGCAAGCCTCTTCCTCAGGCTGTTCTTCATCTGCAGTGGGATCATGTACCTCAATGACTTCAGGACCTCTATATCCTCAAGGTATTGAGTGGTCAGTGGTAAGTGAGAATGGCGGCTAAAGGTGGCAGTATGGTTGAATAAGGTGACGGTCGGTTCGTGGAAGAGTTTGTAGTTGTTTTTTGGCGACTCTTCATGCAAAAGGGCCCAATCATGGTAGTCTTTACGAGGGAGTGGTAGGCTGTCCATACTGAAGTCAGTACCTAGACAAAAGCAAACAGTGTTTAGTCTGCCCCCATCTATGATGCAACACTAACTACAATGATGCAGAAGTCTAGTTTTAATTTAATATCAGCCCTACAACCATCGTATTTATGACATTATAAGGCAGTATTGCAAAGAGAGGAATTCATGCAAAGATAGACAAGTGTTATGACAGGCAAAACTGAATTTGGCAGCAGAGGAATCTAGAGAATGAGGATCAGTAGTTAATACTAGAAATAGTTTCCTTTCAGGTCATATTAGTTTAAAGGCTTCTCATTTCAAAGGCTCACTAGGATTTTTATATTTTAATGCAGTGAAATGAGACTAATAAGATGCTTAATAATCCCCTGGTTCTGTAAATAAGGTAACAGATCGTATTGCCTCTATCTATGATGTGAGGGAAATGGTTACCGCAGGGCTCACTTTGGTTCTAGTAGCAAAACAACAAAAAGTATGCTAAAATATTGGACAGGGTTAAGGAGAAAAATTACAAGAATGACTTCAAGGTTGGAAAGACATTGTACTATAGAGACTTCGGAAGCTCATCTATGTAGTTTATCAAAGAGAGAATTAAGAGGTGATGTATCACAGCTGCCTACCAGATACATAAAGAAGTAGCTTCTGGCAGGAGACGGCTCCTCAATCTAACGCCAATAGTAGAAGAAGAACCATGTCTAAACTCTAAAAACAGACCACTGCAGCTGCCTGTGCCTCCTTGTGAGGACAAGGAGCCTCCAGAACAACTTACGAAAGCTGTGGTGGAAGCTTTAGGACAAACTTGGAAGCTTTTTTTTCAAAGGCTGGTCTGTGCAAAACTGAATTCAAAATACCAGCTTGTGAATCTGACCCTTGCTCTCCCTTCAGTACCACTGTACTCCACTCATATGACTAGCCTTATTGCAGATGAAATGTAAAGCTGATGAATCTCTGTCAAGATACTTGCTCACTGCATCTGGTTTTTACTTAAGTACAAGCACTGAATATACAGAACTTTTAAATGGCATTGTCAAGCAAGGGACATTCATAAACTGAAGCAAACAGTGAACAGCTGGTTTAGAAAACACCACAAATCCCTCCTCTATGGACAAGCTATTCTACCATCCCAGTCACACTTGTAAGTTTTCATTCTCTGTTCTCCCCCGGACCTCAAACGACTGATGGGAAAAAAGAGGGAGCTAGCAAAAGTCTACCACAGAATTTTGATCTAAAACATAATATATAAAGAAGGAAAAAAAATTGCCCAGTGGTCTTTGTGACTGCACAAGCCTGCCAAGATGACTCCAGTGATGACCTTATAAAACCAACATAAGACTTCACTGCTGCAGTGAAGACAGATGTTAGCTGCCAGTAACATAAAAGCCTCCTATAGAGCAAGATCCTTCAAAAGCATCAGGTGGGGTTTTTTAAGGCCACTAAGTATTTGACCTTCTGTTTTCTACTGAAGGGTGGTCTCAAGCCACCAACACTAAAAGGATGAAGGGCTGTGCCACTCACTGAAAAATGCTATTTGCTGCTTCTGGTCTTGATGTGTTACAGTGATACAAGAAGGTGAGGAAAACTGAATCAGATTCTCACAGAGAAGGTAGTAAGGCCTGTCTGGTTTTGAAAACACTTTGTTCTAAGTGATGCCCAGAAAAGAAGCAGCAGTGTATACAGACAATAATGAAATGCTATGGACTGAAACCACAGCACTTCAGCTCTGTCTCTCACAAGGGTGCTCCCTCTTTAGGGCAGTATTGCAGGGAAGAGGGAAGGAAAATGCAGGAAAGGATGAGACAAGGAAAGGGATGAGAGAGAGACAAAAATGCAACATGTAAAACTTACTAAACAAGACAGAATTAGGCAAAGAGAAGCTTAAAGAAAAATGCACTATAGATCAGAGCACATCAGAATGACTGATTCTAATGTAATACTTAACCTCAGTTCAGCAAGAAGACAACAAGCTTTTAAGGACTAAAAGGAAGATAACATCACCATGTTCCCTACCCCGTAAGATGAAGGAAATAAAGGAGCTTATGAGGGGATAAAGAAAGCACAACAAGACCACAATTATGAGCAATTTTAACTTTCAAACTATTCATTAGGAGATCTTAGATATGCAGCAGAGTGCAGAAGAGAAAGACAGATGCTGTCAGGAGAAGCTCTGCATCTTAGGAGACATCTTTCATTCACGTTTCATACTCTGAAGACTCAACACTCCAGTGCAGAAAAGCTGGACATCCTCCTCCCTTAGGAACACCACCACCAAGGCTCTGACAGCATGGCACCAGATCCAGCTCAGTTGCATTGGTAGCTCATGCTACATGCAAAACTCTGTGAAGTATGTGACACTGAAAAGGTGGAGCTGGGAATCCCTTCCAGAAGCAGAGAAAAAATCCAGCAAGTGGATGCCGCATCTCACTTCCAAACAGGAGATGATGGCACTTGACGATGTCATCACCTACACCTAGAGGCTTCCCAGGCCAGGAGAGTAAGTCAGGACAAGCTGCAGAAAGGAAGGTGCTCCTAGCAAAGCAATTCTGCTGGAAAACATTTGTACCTATTTTTGCATATTACTTTTCCCAAGCTTTGGATCATTCTTGTCTTGACTAGCTCACTGACCAAATATATGGGGAAAATCAACAGAGTTTCTCTGGAAGGTGAAACTGTGCCCTGATCCAACTTTAGCATGGAAATGCAGATGTTCAAGTTTTCACTGAGCAGGCTGTTTAGAGGGAAATTTGGGAACATCAAAATCTGTCTTTTTGCAATGCAGTATTTTTTTTTCACCTTCAATACCATCTATGCCCTTTGTCTCAGCAGGTTTTAGCATTGTGAGATCCTTTATTGTGGTTTAAAAGTAAGTAACATTTTTGCATATTTTGACATTTCTCTTTACACAGCTCATAGCCAGTACCACTAGAAAAAGAAAAAAACAACAGGGAGAGTCTTTTGCCCAGTATAAGTAGTCCTTTAAAAATAAGTACACAAACCATGTCCACAAGCCTGCTAAAAATGAATGGTAATTGTCCTTCTAATACTGAAACAGACAAACAGAATTACTACCAGAGACCAAAACCACCAGACTTCATAGCTTTCATGTGATGCAAACCCAGCCTTCCTTGTCTTTAATTGGGTCAGCTTCTCATTCCTTTGCTGTTATTCCTTTGCTTTCATGCTTGACCACTATGTTACCAACTGAAAAAGCTGACCTACTTGGAGCTGTGAAAAGATCAGTGGTGAGAAGTTTTTAGTTCACTGTTCACCAAGCTAAAGGCTCTTCTTTCCTGTATTTCCACTTCACCTGTATCCTGACTGAGTGAATGAGATTCAGGACTCTGTTTTATTTTGTTTTGTTTCCAGACAAAGGAGCTGAACCTACCAGTCACGGAGAAGCATTTGGCTTTATTTTCCCATCTAAAATTCACTTTTTCTCTGAAAAGCAACTGCATGGGGAAAAAGAACAAAATTAACAAAATGGCTGGTTTTAAAAGATGGATCTTTTGTGTTTTGTAGACTCACTCTACAGTACATGTAGTGGGAAATTTCTGAGGCAGCAGAGCCAGACCAGCTCAGAAGGTTACGCAAGCTGCTGCTCCCTGTGCAGAATCAACAGGTTTCTTTCTCTACTTTCCATTTACAGTCTGCTAGCAATCTCTCAGCACATGAGGCAGGGGAGTTGCACAGTTACCAGAGAGGGCATTATTTTAAGACAAAAGACTTGCACAAGTGCAACAAAGGCCTCACAGAACCTCTGCTAGGGTTGACAAGACAGAAGACTGGAAAAAGCTGGCTTGATCTCAGGCTGTCTTTTCATGACTTGGCAACTACTGGAAATTATCTTTTCTCCCATAAACAGGAGCATATGTAATTGGAAAGCAGCATGAGACAAGGCAACAGTCATGCCACAGACACACACAGTCACTTTTCAGAGTACTTTTGCAGAGAACATGCATCTCTGGATCTCAGCTGATGGGATTCAGCACCAGGCAAAGTTTAGCACAATGAGCTGCTTAAGTTTCCTGCTCTCAGTGATTGCCACCTAGAATATTTAATCTCTAAAGGACAATAACTGGGCAGGAGGGAAAATTACTTCTTTAAAAAGAAAGAGATTCTTACCATAGAACAGAAATGCTCTTGTCATCTGATTGTCCTGGTAGGTCTTGTTGATGGTAAAGAAGCAAATATCCTCTCCGCACTGACCCAGTCTCCCTGTCTGTCCAGTCAGGGGAGACCACCACAGCAGGACAGGATAGTGACTTACATCAGACACTGTCTTGAAGCTGCTTTGAAGCTCCTGCTTCTTAAACTGAAAAGCATGTCTCTCCACAGGCTTTAATGGGCCACTGTGTAAACTGGAGATTACTGCCACCTTATTCTCTGAACTGCCTAGTTCAGTGATAACCTTCAGGGAAATAAACATACGTATCACAGCGCGTCACTGTCATTAGCCAGGACATCTGGTTGACAAATCAGAGTTTAAGCATCAAGCACAAACTAAGTCTGCATGTAAAGTTTCTGTCAGTCAAAGTGGATGCATTTCACTGACTACAGCCACCATCCAGGAGATCTTATGTCAGAACAGCAAAAGGTTTAATTTGAATTTGAAAAGAGGAGGCAGGAAATACATTTTTGTACTAAGATACAGCCACATCACTTATGATTTAACAACACAACTTCTGCTTTCTCCCCAGAAAAAGCACAAAACAGAGAACAGCCCTTCAGTAGCCAGGTTTCTTCTAGAAATTAGCTGTAAAAAAACCCCACAAAGTTTTCATGTCTTTGTGTGGCCATCTGTACTAACCCCTATTAATTTTTAAACCACTGACTGAATAAACCAGGTGCAGACAGGTCTCAAAGACAATGTAACTACAACTTCATGGCTAAAGTAGAAGAGAAAAATCCCATCTGTATGCAGAGAAGTGAAAGACCTACCAGTATGAACCATCATTTACGATGAGAAACCCTACAAGGAACCTTAAAAACTCTCCACACATAGGAGAAGCCTCTAACACTCCTCACCATCGCCATGAGACAGAAGTCCCCAGAAGATCTGGGGGATTTCAGGTGCCCATGAAGCCACCACTCTCTTCCACAGGTAGTAACCTGCTACAAAAGTTTCCTGGGGCACAGCAGTCTGTTGAGCAGTGATGGAAATGGTGCCAGCCAGTATTGCCACAGAACACATAGCTCCTGCTCTTAGCTTTAGTGGGGCAAAGACCTTCCTGCTACCATGCAGACAGCTTTTTCTGTGTGCACCTTCACAGGCAGTGCATAATGCCACTCCAGGAACAGCTGCAAGAATGATGGCGGAACTCAAAGCCGCCAGACAGCTTTGGCCACAGCACTTTTGCTTGTCAGATGGCTCTGAAGGAGGATATTGGAAAGCAGGAAAGTGTTGTTTATATTAGGTTGTTTGAAAACATTTATCTTCCATGATAGCTTTACTGCATGCATTCGTTTTGCTGTTTGCTGTGTCATTAGCTCTCACTCCATAGCACTGATTGTACCTAGACTAAATAGGCTCTGTGCAACATGGGATACTGGGAGGCTGTGCAAAGTGCAGCTGCACAGAAAAACACAGAAAACACTCTCACATTGGCAAGTGGACAAGATACTAGCTGCGGAAAAGATTCATACATCTAATAGTTTGACAAGATATAATTGCAGCGATATAACTGAAATAGATCTATAACTACCTCATGTCCAGGTTTCTCCAGGAATATGCTCCTTCTTTGCTTCCAAATTTTGCCCTAGCAGAATTTAAGGAGTCTCTATGAGTGCAGAATTTCTAGTAGCTCTCTGAACTCCTGTGGCTTGATACACTCCAACTATACTGACAGCTCAGGTGCTACAGCAGTCCCAGCACCAGGGCACCAAGTGTCACTGCCCAGTGAACGTTCCCAGATAAAAATCCCAGCTAGGCACAGGGAAGCTCTAACCAGCTCCAAACCTGCTTAGCTGTGGAGGTGCAGTGGAGTCATAAACCCTCCCAATAAAGGTCCTAAAGACTTGCTAGCATGGCTCCTATGCTAAGGCACCGTATCACCTTTGGATGCCTTGTTCAGGGGAACAGAACTGAAAGCTGAGTGTCAGTGACTGCCCCCAAGAAACAGCTGCAACCTGGAGCAGGCAGCTGGCTTGGGAGAGTTTCAGAGGTCCTCCTGTTGGCTCCACTGGAAGTTACCTGAGGTACTGGTCTGAACCAGAGCCTCAGTTCAGAGCACAGGCCAAGCAGAAAGACATCTCTGGGGCAGATCCTGGCCCTCTCATGACTGAAGTTCCCTACAGTCCTCCTTGTCTGAAAGTTGTTCTCTTCTGATGGAAATCTAGCGTAACCTGCACCAGCCACAAATTAATATGTCTCCATACTGATATTTCTCTCATGCATTTTTTTACTGACCAGCTACTGGACTTCCCAACACCAAGAATGGCCTTTGAGTCAGGACTGATGGACAGATTTCCATCACCACCTACTGACGTGCTCAGATTTCCCTGGTCTTTCTGCCACATTAGTATGAAATGGGTTCAGCATTGTGCCCCTGCCTAATGAGTTCAAACACGTGAACAGTGAAGGCAATGCCAGATGGAGGCAACACAACATAGCATGGTATGGTACACCACTCCTGAGAAACTCCTCCAGGAGCTGAGGAGCTATGCAAGAAAGGTGTTCTCTGTGCAATGTCACTTCTGGTGTCAGCTATTACCACCAGACCAATGCTGCTGACAGAGTTTCTTTCAACACTCCTCTTAAAGCACAGACTTATACGGAAAATGTCTGTCGCCTTCAATGCTCCCTCTCATCTGTCAGAATTGTGTCATACTTTGAGAGCAATCTTATGCATAACCCCCCTTGCCCCTGTACCTGGAGTGTCACCACAAGGAAAAAGGCAGCTGCAAAGCAGAAGCAAGATGCCCACAGTTTCTTCCTCCTTATCCTAATCATGATGGACTGCCAGGCCTGCCAGAGCCGTTAGCACTAGGCATCAGGAAGGCCAGCTTGTTTAAGTCTTCAGTCTTTGCTGCAGGACTTTCCCACTCCATCCTTACTTCTCTTCATGATGACCGCTGCTGAAAAAGGGTACAGCATCAATAAAGACCGCTCTTAAGCTCAGTGGCTACCTTGACATCTACCCATAGCTTTCTGTAGGTGTCAGAGCCACATTTTGAGACAGGTATCCAGAAAGCACAGCCCCAGGCATCTGCTCTCCCCTCTGGCCATCCTGGACTTGGGCATCCTCTCTAAGCAGGGTCACACATCCTCTCATCCTTGCAGTCAGCGTAGAGAGATCCTGATGGGCCTGGCTGAGTCCTGTGTGGGAAGGGCAGCCGTTTCCCTGAGTTTCAGATGGCAAACTGTGCACCTTTTCAGCAGACTCACAAACAGATGAGCAATGGAAGACTTTCCTTTCCTGAGCAAGCCCTGAAAATGCTCCTGGAGGACACACACAACTATCTGGCCTTAGGACTACACTGCAGTCTTCTGGGACTTCGGTTCACCAGCGCATCTAGCCCAATGCATAAAGAAAGTAACTATACAGCACACACACAAACTCCCCCCACACCTAAAACCACTTAAATTTAACAAGTTCCCCTTCCCCTGTAATTTACATCTGTGCTGGTCTGCCTGTCCTCAAATAACCCTTCCCCTTAACCGACACTTTTTTTAAGCTTTCATAGAGTCCTACTGTTTTGCTGCATGCTGGAGGTTACTGTATGAAAATCCCAACTCCTGACAACAGAAGTAGGTGCAAATTCCAGCTTTGTCTTTAAGAAAAAAAAAAAAAAAAAAAGGATGGGAGAAAGGTAAAACTATATCTCAACGCAGAGGACTAAAGTTTGAAAATGTGGGTATTCTAAAGATTCAGAAACACACAAGAAAAAATGTTTAATAAATTGCTATTTTAAAACTCAACTCTTTGAGATGTGCCTCCTGTAATTCAGGCTGGTTTTCTATGAAAAGAAGGTGTATGTGATTGTATTGTCTCCACGTGCATGCACCTGCCAGCTTTCCTCCCATGCTAAACCCACTCACAAAGTTCCAAAAAACCTGACAAAGAGAGATGGGTTCCAAACCTACTGCCTGCCATAACACTACCTCTATAGCGCTGGCAGCTAGAGACAAAAAAATGATCCAGTTTCTGCTTCCACTGCAACATGAATTTATTCCTTCCCATCAACCGTCAGAAAAGTCTCTTTAGTAAAACCTCACACAAAACCATGCTGTGTGAGTTCTGCTGTGTATGGGACAGCTGCCTTTGAAAGTTTTGTGTGGGCACAAAAGTGCACAGCTGCCAGCTGAGTGCTTCTCAAATCAGGTAGGATCTTTTATAAAGCCTCTGCACCTTCTGTGCCTCCCACACTATAGCCAAAATAAGGCACCACGAGGGGAAGGGGCTGAATTCTGCCCACAACTGTGTTGGTGAAAACCTACTCAAGGCACACCCTGGAGCCGCACAGTATCTTCAATATCACACATCTTACCCTGTGCATGGCAAAAAGGAAGACCCTGATGACCCACTGAATGCCCCTCTATCCCCTGCCCCTGTAAAAGCAGTGGTAACTGTCCCATTTTTAGGAATCCTTCTAGAGGGTGAACTGCCCACACCATAGGTGGGCTGTACCAATTGCCACAGTGGGTCACGGCTTCACTCTTGCATTTGCAGCGCCCAACACGCAGTACTTCTACCCAGCGGTACGGTGCCGTCTGCACTTGGAGTGGGACACTCAAGGCTCTCCTGTCCCAACTCCACTAGCAAAGACGACCTTGCAGCGCCTTCCCACCTCGGTCAAGCCGAGTGGAGGCCCTGAGGACTTGAGGGAAAAAGGATAAATCCCCACCTCCGGCTGCCCTGCGGGAGCAGCAGCTCCCTGAAAATCCTTCCAAACTTCCTACCAGCTCTCCCTGCCGCTTCTCCTTCCAGCCCTGCCTCGCTGCATTTCTCCGGGCTCACCATCCCACCCAGGGCTGTGCCTGCCCCCCCACAGCCGCCTCTCCCCGCCCGCCCCTAATCTCTGCCCGTCCCACAGCCCCGCTCGGGCTGCAGCCCTGGCCCTGCTCCGCGCCCGTCGCTCGGACATCCTCCGGCCGGGCGCCCGCCGCTGTACTCACCCTGAGAAAGTCGCTCCCCCCTCACCGCCGCCGTCCCCCTGTGGCTGGGTGTGAGGGGGTTTGGGGTGGGTTTTCTTTATTTTCAGTTTGCGCACCTCCTGGG
>VFFE01009189.1:234305-244485 GCA_008921705.1 Burhinus oedicnemus | reverse complement strand
CTGCAGCCTCACCAGTGCTGAGTACAGGGGCACGATCACTTCCCTCCTCCTGCTGGCCACACTATTCTTGATACAGGCCAAGATGCCGTTGGCCTTCTTGGCTACCTGGGCGCACTGCTGGCTCATGTTCAGCTGTCTGTCCACCAGGACCCCCAGATCCTTTTCTGCCAGGCAGCTTTCCAGCCACTCCTCCCCAAGCCTGTAGCGTTGCCTGGGGTTGTTGTGACCAAAGTGCAGGACCCAGCACTTGGCCTTGTTAAACCTCATGCAGTTGGTTTCAGCCCATCCACCCAGTCTGTCCAGATCTCTCTGCAGAGCCTTCCTACCCTCAACAGATCAACACTGCTGCTTAATTTGGTGTCATCTGCAAACTTACTGAGGGGGCACTCAATCCCCTCCTCCAGATCATCAATAAATATATTAAACAAGGCTGTGGTGAACATAATGTTAAATATAAAAGACAGGCTTTCTTAGTTAGGAAGTTTCAACATCAGCACAAAAGAGGATGTGAACAGGATGAGAAGTTGCAAACCGAGGATGTGAACGGGATGAGAAATTGCAAGAAATCGCAACTTCAACCGGACAAGTGATGCACATAGAATAACCAATCAAGAATAGAGATAGAGCGCATGAGCTCACCTGTAACCAATCAAGAATAACAGTAGAGTGCATGAGCTCACCTATATGCATAGAGCTTGCTAATATAAGCGAGATCAATTGTAATAATAAACAGCTTTTGCTTGATTCACATTGAATCGTGTGCAGAGTCCATTTATTTCACCACACAAATGGTGACCCCGACGTGATCTCCGACAGATCCGTCCTGATACAGCACGAAAAGCTGGTGCCTGGTGTAGCGGTGCAGCGCAGCGGAAAGAGCTGTAAGGACCCAGGTTCAAAAATGACACTTGATAAGGTGAGCCACCAGGGATTATGACTATAGGAAAAAGCCTTACTGACGGACTGTGCAGGGCTGCAGGATGACGTGCAGCAGGGACGGAGCCCGGTGAAGCTGAGAGCAGCAGGGAGCTGCCTGATCTGGACCTGAATTCTGACACCTGATAAGGTGAGCCACCGGGAACAGGGATAAAATGGGACAAAATATAACAAAGGAAGAGGCTAGTGACTCTGGGTTACGATGAATGCTCCTTTGGAGCAAGAGACAAGGATTTGAAACCTCACCCACTGTTGCATTTAGTGTATCGGCATGGGAGGATGTTGGAAAAAAATTATGGGATGTTATATCTAAGGGATTCAAAGACGCTGTTGATCTAGCTACAACGTCGCAGCTACTGAGTGAAACTTTAAAGGATTGGAAAAACGAACGTGATAAAAAAAGAACAAGAGATAGCGCTGCCGCGGCAAGTTTACTGATAGAGCAGGAACAGAAAGAGACTGCCAGAGCTATAGTAGGTGGAAAAGATTCTGAGAGAGAGCCAGAAGTGTCAGAAGTGACAGAAAAAATGAAAACATTGCAAATTCTTGATGAATCATTACAGGGGTCTAGCTGTCAAACATTCGCTGAGCAAGGGCAGAAATTAAGAAAGTGGAAACTGCTTAAAGACTTTTTAAGTGATTTATCACCCTATAAAACTCCAGCACAACAGCTGGCCAAGTGGGAAGCAAATGAAATGTTTACTCAGCCCTCAGCCCCTCCTGGAACCGAGGAATAGTACCAATCTCCTCGCCCCACTGCTCCATTGTATCCACCTTTATTGAACTGAGAACCAGGAGGAGAAAAAGGTAACACCACGACCACCGGATGGAAGTGCGGATGCGGCAAGAGGAGGAGAATTATGATAATGAATAGCCGGAAAGAATTATAATAGTCACACCCACGCCGGAACTGTTTGTAATAACCCAACCCATACTAATGCATATGTGTGTTTAAACTTATGAATATGTATATCTTTATTGTATAAATTTCTGGTAAAATGTGCTGTTGGTGTGCATGTACTTTGGAAGAGCAATTCCCCACGCACACAGCGCTGAATAAACATACCTGCTTTATGGGACCCTCTCTGCTCGACCACGGGACCGGCTGAGAGAGGGACATCTTTGGCGCGCCCCGAGCCTTTCTCGGAAGAACTCCCTCTCTCGCCCAATCACTGCGGGAGTAGACAAGGACCATCAGCGGACCAGGTACGTTTAAAAGAGGACAGGGGATACCTGTAGGTCGTGAGGAGACGTCCTACGTGAGGTAAAGAGTGCTGTTGCTCACCCCTGGGTAATCGGGATTCGAATCCTGTAACGGGAGATTGCAGGAGCCCCTCATTGAGGGCAGTACGCAGTGGGATAGCTATCGTTCATGCCATCTGTTGTAACCCATGGGAATTGAAATTTACATTATTGCAGCTATAATTGGGATGTTTATGATAGTCGTTACAAGCTGTAAACTTAAGAAGTTTTTGTGTTCGGTACCATGTGTTGTGTGATAAGTGTTTTACTGCACTGTTAATGTTTATGCTATTATTTGAAGTAAGTTGGGTGAGTGATTAAGTGAGTGAGACGCAGTCTGACTGCGGAACGAGTGTGGAGTCCTGATCCGTGGTTCCGTGTTCTCCGTGAGGAGAGTGGCTGGAGATGGACGAAGCGTATGATAAACTTTGAGACTGTGTTGTTTGAGCCAATTGTTAACCCCCATTGTCGTATATACGGACAACAGGATTTTTGTCAACAGGACGTTTGGGTATGGTTTGGGGACGATTTTGGTGCAGTAAATGTTGAGGAAACTGGTCTAACTGGGACAAATTTGAGCGTTCAGGACAGCTTAAGCAAATATTCTGTGGGAGTTTAAAAGGTGTAAGAAATCAGTAAGAATGCCGCTGGTATGCGGGGGGGAAGTAGAGCAGAGTAGTGACAGGTTTATTCAGCGTGGAGCACTAACAAGCGCCTGTTCGCTTTGTCATCGGTGTTGCTTGTTTGTTCGCGCTAAGTGTTTGGAATGTCATAAATATATTATTTCTTTTAACGGGAGACAGGAATTTCGTCTTGACAATTGTCTTGAATTTAGGTGCATTCACTGTGGGGTGAATACGCCCTGGCATCTTTTGCTTTGGATAAGGTATCATTGTTGTTAATTTAAACAGGTTGTATTCTTAGGCTGAAGAATAAACCCCTGAAGGGTGTTTATTATGGGAGGGAAACAAAGTAGCGGAATAGTGAAAAAGAGCCCTCTAGGCTGTATTTTAGCTCATTGGAAGAAGATAGGAGGGCCGTCAGGGGGAAGTGTAAACAGAAAGACTTTAATAAAATATTGCAATCAGTGGTGGCCTTTGTATAAATTAGATGATGAGGAGAAATGGCCCTTAAATGGAACACTGAACTATAATACAGAGAGAAAGGAAATGGGATGAGATCTCATATGCAGATATGTTTTTCACCCTCCAAAATCATCCCAAATACCAAATGGACTGTGGATTAGCACCCCCACAGGACCCGATAGTGATGGCTTTGGAGAAGGAATATAAGAAAGAAGGAAAAGGGGCATGGCCTGTAAGAATTAGGCAATATCCCCTTGGGACAGAGAATAGGGAAGGAATCCGACCAATAATCGACAGGTTTATCAAATATGGGCTATTAACAGCGTGTGAATTGGAATATAATACTCCCATTCTACCGATCAAAAGTTGGATGGTAGTTATCGAATAGTACAGGATCTCAGAGCTATTAATAGAATTGTTGAAGATCTGCATCCTGTCGTAGCAAACCCATACACGTTATTAACTAAATTGGCACTTTAATTGGCCTGGTTTACTGTACTGGACCTAAAAGACACCTTCTTTTGCCTACCCTTGAGCCCAGAAAGCCAGTTGCTGTTTGCATTTGAATGCGAAAACCCTGATTCTGGAAGAAAGACACAACTAACATGGACTGTGTTACCACAAGGGTTTAAGAATAGCCCCACTCTTTTCGGAAACCAATTAGCCAAAGACTTGGAACGGTGGGAACGACCACATGGGGTTGGAACAATATTACAGTATGTAGATGACCTATTGATAACCACGGAAACAGAAGAACTATGTATAATATGGACAGTCAATCTGTTAAATTTCCTTGGACTTAATGGCTATCCAGTCTTTCCACAGAAAGCTCAAGTGGCTCAGCAGCAGGTAACTTACCTCGGATATGAGATAACTACTGGCCAAAGGACCCTAGGACCCACAAGAAAGGAGGCCGTCTGCCAGACACCTCGACCACAGGTAGCTAAAGAACCAGATACCACTAAGCCTTTCTGGCTGTTCTCCCATGAGAAGCAGGGAATAGCCCTGGGGAACTTGGGACCATATAGAAGGGCAGTGGCGTACCTCTCCAAACAGCTTGACGTTGGGCCAAAGGATTACAGTGTTGGTATCTCATGCTGTATCTACAGTATTAGAAATAAAAGGGGGGCATTGGCTCTTGCCACAAAGGTTCCTTAAATACCAAGCCGTTTTGGTGGAACAGGATGATGTGGAAATAGTTGTTACTAACATTGTCAATCCAGCATCTTTCCTCAGCGGAACCACGGGAGAACCGGTGTCACATGACTGCCTGGAAATGATTGAAGCAGTATATTCCAGCCGACCCAACCTGAAAGAAAAGTCGCTGCAAGATGCTGAAGACTCTTGGTACACAGATGGGAGTAGCTTTGTTCGACAAGGCATCCGCAAAGCAGGGTATGCGGTAACCACTATGGATCAGGTAATAGAATCCACGGCTCTTGCCCCAAATACCTCAGCACAAAAGGCAGAAATAATAGCTTTAACCCGAGCTTTGGAAATAGCTAAAGGCAAGAAGACACTTAAGAAATTCTTAGGCTCCTGGAAGCAGTGCAGCTACCCAAAAAGGTGGCTATCATGCATTGCAAGGCCCATCAAAAAGGAAATACCACTCAGGAACTGGGCAATGCTATGGCGGATTGTGAGGCCAAGAGAGTGGCAGAGAGGGGTGAATTAGAGGTGCAGTCTGGTCCCAGACAGTAAAGTACAAATTGATTGTGAACCCAGGTATTCTAAAGAGGATCAGAAATTAGTTGAAATAAACAAAAAGGGGGAAATAGAAAAGGGTAGGTGGGCAAAGACTCCGCAAGGTAAAATAATAATCCCATTTGCATTATTGTGGGCCATAGTTACAGCAGAACATAGAAAATCCCATCGGGGAGTTGAGGGCTTGTGTAAGTACTTGAACTGGTGCATAGCTGCCTGGAACCTTTTACACCACTATTAAGCAAGTGACACAGCAGTGTGAAATATGTTTGCAGAATAACCCTAAAATAAGCCCTAAAGCCCAACTCGGACAACTAGGGAAAGGAAACTATCAAGCTTTGTATCCCAACCTTGCAAATGCGATTAGAACAGGAGAAATTCTAAAGCATCTAAATGCTGCCGTTAATGCTACACAGGAATTAGATATTTTAGGATCTGTAGTGGCAAATCAGAGTTGTGTGCTATTTAGTGGGGATGATCTTATGAAACGTCAGCTTGATGCTCAGCATACAAATATGCATCAGTTTGGTCCTACAACATGGGTAACTTCTGAAGTACCAATGTATCAAAATGATTTGCTGTATTGTGGGTGAGAGGTGTTCACTAACGTATCTATGCAAAACCCCGAAGCATTAGCTTTGCCACCGAGTATTATTTTTTTTAATATGTGGTGATAGAGCATGGCCAGGCATTTCTCGATACCCAAAAGGGGGCCCTTGCTATCTGGGGAAATTAACTGTGTTCCATCCAACCTTGTACCAGCTGATGGGTAGGAACGGAAAAAGGCATCTAAAGCAAAGCATATCCCACTTGGGAGAAAATTGTGATGATCAGGTGACACTTTGGGAAAGACCGAGCATTGTTATCTCATCGTTTTTGGCCCCTGGTGTTGCGTCTGCCAAAGCACTAACACAGTTGAAGAAACTAGCCTGCTGGTCAGTTAAGCAAACTAACATGACATCAGAAATCTTAACACAGCTTACTGTAGACGTAGACAGTGTAAGACATGCAACACTACAAAATAGAGCTGCAATTGATTTTTTGTTATTGGCACAGGGAAATGGATGTGAAGAGTTTGATGATATGTGTTGTATGAATTTGTCAGATCATTCTGAACCAATTCATAAGACCTTAATGCAGTTGAAGGATCACATAAATAGTGGTTGAAGAATTAGGTTTGGATAAATAGTTAAAAAGCTTAGGCATAACAGGATGGTTTGAAGATTTGATAAAACAAGGCTTTGTAATTGTTTGTGTTATTGTTTTTGTAATGATTATGTGCTGTATGCTACCGTGTGTGTCACGAATGATTCAACAAGCAGTACAGAAGGTATGGATAGTTCAAACTCAAGGTGTTGGATTGACTGTTCACCAAGATTCTACAGATGCCCTCCTGGTAAGTGACGAACTTGAGCTGGCGAACATTGTTGTGTATCCCTAATTAGATGCTCACGAAATAAACAAAAAGGGGGAATTGTGGTGAACATAATGTTAAATATAAAAGACAGGCTTTCTTAGTTAGGAAGTTTCAACATCAGCACAAAAGAGGATGTGAACGGGATGAGAAGTTGCAAGAAGTTGCAAACCGAGGATGTGAACGGGATGAGAAATTGCAAGAAATCGCAACTTCAACCGGACAAGTGACGCACATAGAATAACCAATCAAGAACAGAGATAGAGCGCATGAGCTCACCTGTAACCAATCAAGAATAACAATAGAGTGCATGAGCTCACCTATATGCATAGAGCTTGCTAATATAAGCGAGATCAATTGTAATAATAAACAGCATTTGCTTGATTCACATTGAATCATGTGCAGAGTCCATTATTTCGCCACAGGATACTGCTGGCCTTTCCATGGGTCTTGGAGCGTGGTGCTAATCCGGTTGCCCATACAAATACGACAGACAACCGTCACCATATAACACACCTCAAACATAGTCCATCCGCTGGGGACTGTCAGCAGTGCCCCCCGGGATGTCACTGTCTCTGTAAGTCTCTGCCTGGCACCGGGGGCTGGGACCTGGCCATGGGGAAAATCTGGGACTTCCTGCTCTCTGTGCATCTGCATTCCTGTGCTCCCAAGCATCCCCTGAGGGAACATTGCAAGGGACATGCAGGCTGGTGTCACCCCTCCTAAGACTTGCTCAGCGCTTTTTGGCCCATCTCCTCCGGGGCCCTGAGCAACACTCAAGGAGGAGACTCGGCCCACCCGCATCCTGCCCCAGGCCGCGCTGAAGCCACAGGATTGGGGGGCACATCACGGGCCCGGATCTGGCATGAGCGTTTCCTCGTGGTCGGGTCAAGCCTGACCTGCTCCCCTGTGCTTTATCTGCAAGGGACTGGATGATGATGGTGAGGATGAAACTCTGCTGGGGATATTCACCTCTACCATGCAGGAAGAGCCGACCCAGACCTTCCCTCTGCAGGTACAGCGCGTGTGTGTGGGCAAGAGGCCAGGGCAGAAACGCCCATTTGCCAGCAAGTCGTCTGCAGAAGGAGTGTGGATGGTCCCTGCCGGGGCGGGGCACAACTATGGCCGAGGGCAGCGTTGGCAGAATCGGGAGGGACAGTGGCATCCGGCAGGGAAGCAAAAGCAAAATGAAGAGAGGGTCAGGTGGTGGCAGGGAGGACGCCCCAGCACCTTGCCCCAGCAGCAGGACTTTTCCCAGGCCCCGCCTCCCCAGCACCAGCAAGGCTCAGGTTTCCACAGCTGCCCACCATGCTTTCTGCAGCCGGGTGTTTGCTCTGCAGGGGTACAGGGTCCTTTGCTGCATGGGTGGGAGAAGGGAAGGAGAGAGAAGCTGCCTCTCTGGCCAGGGCGGGAGCTGGTCCCAGAGCAGAGGCCGGACTGGCACAAGAAGATACACGGAGTCCGCTCTCAGTCTTTGAAAGCTGAAGTGACGCTGCTTTTTGCCGTGGTTTCTTTGCAGAAAGGGACCGCGAGAGCCTTCCAGTTTTTGAAAATTAGCATACGGAGCAACTAGGGAAAACCAGGATACACCTGCATTTACCGAGTGCAGGTGCATGGGAAGATCATGGGAATGAATGCCATCGGCCCGATGCAGGTGTAGACCTGCTTTCATCCACAAGAACTGAAGAGGAAAATGGAGAAACAGAGCAGAGGAGTGTGGCTGTCAGTCTGGTGCAGAGCAATGTTGTTTCAGAAGCCCTCTCAAAGCTGCCAACTTCTGCCTGTCTCAGGCTGAGGCCTTCCTCGGGCTTTCTGCTTTCTCTCCACCATGGGGATGTTCCCTAACTGAGTGCAGAAAAGGAGAGTAAGTTCAGTGCTGCCTTTCACCTCATGTTTGCACCAAGCCTGCCTGGCTCAGCTGGGACCCATGGCCCTGCAGAACCAGCGTCATCCTGCCCTGAGGGAGACCTGGGGCCACCTCGCCTACGTGACCATGATGGAGCTGGCCACCATGTCCATGTCTTTGTGGGACACTTGAGTCTTTTTTCAGTCGTGCCCAGTGATAGGACAAGAGGTAATGGGCACAAACTTGACCATTGGAAGTTCCATCTGAACATGAGGAGGAACATCATTACTTTGAGGGTGGCAGAGGACTGGAACAGGCTGCCCAGAGAGGTGGTGGAGTCTCCAACTCTGGAGACATTCAAAACGCGCCTGGACGCCATCCTGTGCAACCTGGCCTAGGTGTCCCTGCTCTGGCAGGGGGGTTGGACTAGATGATCTCCAGAGGTCCCTTCCAACCCCTGTGATTCTGTGATTCTGTGATTATGGTGTGGCCATCTGCTGAGCCTCACGTGACTGCCTGAGTAAGGATTGCAATGGGACAGCTGTGTTGCCACGTTACTGGTGAGACACAGATGAGAGGAAAAAGCACCTGACCGAAAGGTATTAAAAGCAATCTTCCCTGTCAGCTTGCTACTGGGTTGTATTCCTCCTCACAGCATCACCTGTGAAAAGAGATCCTTGAGTGATTTCAGTATGCTGATACTATTTCCCTCTTGTCTCCAGCAGGGCATGATGAATCAGTGGAATAGGCAGGTGCGCTCACTATAACTTTTGGAACAATTTCACTGATGTGGGAAAGGGAGGAGGCAGACAGACAGACTGCAAGAATTATGGAATCACAAAACCATAGAATAATTTAGGTTGGAAAAGACCTTTAAGATCATTGAGTCCAACCATAAACCTAACACTTCCAAGTCCACCACTAAACCATGTCTGTAAGTGCGACATCTACACGTCTTTTAAATACCTTGAGGGATGGTGACTCAACCACTTCCCTGGGCAGCCTGTTCCAATGTTTGATAACCCTTTCAGTGAAGAAATTTTTCCTAATATCCAACCCAAACCTCCTCTGGTGCAGCTTGAGGCCATTTCCTTTTGTCCTATTGCCTGTTACTTGGGAGAAGAGACTGACACCCGCCTTGCTACAACCTCCTTTCAGGTAGTTGTAGAGAGCTGTAAGGTCTCCCCTCAGCCTCTTTTTCTCCAGACTAAACAACCCCAGTTCCCTCAGCCGCTCCTCATAAGACTTGTGCTCGAGACCCTTCACCAGCTTTGTTGGCTGCCTTGGACGCACTCCAGCACCTCAATGTCTTTCTTGTAGAAAGGGGCCCAAAACTGAACACAGTATTCAAGGTGTGATCTCACCAGTTCCAAGTACAGGGAGACAATTAGTTCCCTAGTCCTGCTGGCCACACTATTTCTGATACAAGCCAGGATGCTATTAGCCTTCTTGGCCACCTGGGAACATTGCCAGCTCATACTCAGCTGGCTGTTGACTGACACCCCCAGGTTCTTTTCTGCCAGGCAGCTTTCCAGACACTCTTCCCCAAGCCTGTAGCGCTGTGTGGGGTTGTTGTGACCCAAGTGCAGGACCTGGCACTTGGCCTGGTTGACCATCATACCGTTGGCTTTGGCCCATTGATCCAGCCTGTCCAGATCCCTCTGCAGAGCCTTCACACCCTCAAGCAGATCACTCCCACCTAATTTGGTGTCATTTGCAGACTTACTGGGGGTACACTTGATCCCCTCATCCAGATCATTGATACAGGTGTTAAATAGAACCTGCCCCAGTACAGAGCCCTGGGGAACACCACTTGTAACCAGCCACCAGGTGAATTTAACTCCGTTCATCACAAATTTTTGGGCCCAGCCATCCAGCCGGCTCGGGGTTTTGGTTTGCTGTTGGCTTTGGGTTTTGTTTTTCTTTTTTTTTTTTTTTTTTTTGGGGGGGGGG
>VFFE01009189.1:198698-223790 GCA_008921705.1 Burhinus oedicnemus | reverse complement strand
GCTGTATGGGTCAGTGCTGGGTGCTAGCACCCTTCTGAGCAGCAGCCAATCCTTCCAAGCACAGAGGGTAGATTAAACTTTTGGGAAAACAAATTAAAATATAGGTGATGACATTTGATTGACAACTCTTTAAAAAAAGCACTGACATTTCCACTCATATACACACAACAGGAAAAACAAGCTTATTAGAAAGAAAGATTTCTAAGTGACCTTAACTATAAGTGCATTTTTTTCCATGTCTGCAATATAGTTTAGAAATGTTGATGACTTAATCTTATTTAAATTATAATAATGTACAAATTATAGTGAACGTTCCTTACATGAAAGCAAAATTTATGAAACAAAATGTTTTGCAAGGTAGGACAGAGTCAACATAGCATGAAGCAAAACTCTGTAGACCAATACTTTTGCAAGCTACCAAAAGAACTCTGTTTACTTCACTGAAATAATTTTTAAAGATGTAAATTACCACAAATTAGGGTTCTAGATGTTCATACTGAAAAAGGGATTTGAATGTCTGAATGGTTTGAGTTGATCATTTCAGCCAAAATAATTGTTACTTCACACACAAAAAAATAGTGCCGAAGACAAGGGAAATGCTTTAGGCAAGACTGTCATATTGGAAACAGTGCTTGGAGGAAAAAAATGAACACCACTTTAGCATCATATGAAGTTCTTCAAGGGTGAAGAACTTCACGCTCTTCAAAGGTGAAAGTAAACCACTGAGGTGATGCCACATACCAAGGACACTCCTCTTAACAGAGTAAATCAGAGGAGAGGAGAGGAGAGGAGAGGAGAGGAGAAAGAGAGGAGAAAGAGAGGAGAAAGAGAGGAGAAAGAGAGGAGAAAGAGAGGAGAAAGAGAGGAGAAAGAGAAGAGAAAGAGAAGAGAAAGAGAAGAGAAAGAGAAGAGAAAGAGAAGAGAAGAGAAGAGAAGAGAAGAGAAGAGAAGAGAAGAGAAGAGAAGAGAAGAGAAGAGAAGAGAAGAGAAGAGAAGAGAAGAGAAGAGAAGAGAAGAGAAGAGAAGAGGATGCAACTGACATATCAAAAACCAGGAAGTTCAATGATACGAGTAACTAATGAAGCATCATTTCTTATGGATCTGTGTCTTATATTGTTTCCTCAGCAGGGCTCTGATCATGTCTGTCTCACACAGACACACAGCATCATGACTCTTGCAGGAATTTTGTATCTTGAGACTGTCTTTACATGTAGCTGGGATCCTCAAGGTGCAAAAGTCATTCCAAGAAGAGAGGGAAACAAACAGACATACAGACACACACAAACACATTCACAGGCAAGAATGCAGGGTCAGATAAACCTTATCCTCTAGGAAACAGAACAACAGAAAGTATTCCAGTGGTAAGCTCCACAGAAGCTCTTTTAAATAAATTAAACAGATGAGCTCTTCTACCCTGATTTTGGTCAAAAACTAGTCCAATTGTCATCTGATAAGTAGCCTCCAGCCTATTCCTACTGAATGGTGGGTGCTGAGCTTCAAAAGCCACAATCCTGTTAACAGTTATGCCATAGAAAACAGAAAGTTAATGCAATGAAAACTCAGTTGCCCTTTGCCCTAGTAGGTCAGGCAGCACAGGGTTGCTTATGTTCATTGATGTGTATGTTGGAGTTTGTTGTAGGTAGAGAGCTTCAGCTTCCAAACCTGTCTGCCTGGTATCTTTCATGAGAACTGACACAGAATAAAGACAGAAAAACTTGCATCTGTTGTTGAGGGAAAGTGTTTGTAACTTTTGTTGTTGAGTTGGTTTGTTTTTGTGACCGCAAACTATGTTATGAGGTCTGGTGTTGCATGTGGGAGGAAGGGGGTTTGACTGAGGAATATTGCCTAGAGGACCCCTGCACTGAGTCCATCAATCACCAGAGAAGATTCGAGAAAGCTCTAGATGGACCATTGCGCCTGCGCCACCTGGAGGTGGAGACTTCTAAGAGGCAGTATGAATATGTATTAGGCTAGGATATACAGAGAGTCGTATTGCTTTGCACGAGGCTGCCATTTGGTGAGGCAGAGACTCCCTGGCATGCCCAGCGCTGTTTTGCTTGGTTTTATTGCATTAATATCCTAATAAATTTTTTTTTAAAGAATTATAACTTGAACTGTCTCTAAATTTATAACATAGGGACTTGAAAGTTTTCATACCTGTTTTAAGTTGTTCTTTGGCTTAAAAAGCTGAAAATTTAAGGGAAGCCCCACATTTTCAAGGATCTGCTAGTTTTGATGGAATTGAACAATCAAAATAGCACCTTCCGTTGTATTTTATTTGCATGTCTGAGTGTGCTTGAGCTAAATGGTTCTAAGTTGTATGATATTGTTCAGAAAAGCAGAGCTAGAAGCTGGGAAATGTCTGTTTTTCTTAAGAATGAGCAACATATTTCTATAAAAAAATCTTGTAACATCAATATTACAAACTAAACCAAAAATAGACTTTAATGGCGCAAAGCTAAATCTGAATGTAAAAATCAATGCCATGCTTTACAATCACTGGCAGTCAAAAGAATAATTCAAAGTTTAACAGATAACTGACAATATTTTTCCAGATCCAAAAATTTTGGATCTGGGACATTTATCTCTGGAGAAATTTACAGGCTGGTTATAGCATGCTTTGTCAATCCTTCATATATGCAAACCAAAAAGCCAGCAATGTCATCCTGGAACAAGGAGAAAATAAACACTTTTCCTCCTTGCTTTCTCTTCCCTATATTCAAGCAGCACTAGAAGACCTTGAGCACTGAATCAGCTATGTTAACAGCAAAGAATCTCTCCCCTCAATCTGGGTATAATTGGAGAGGTCTAAGTCTCCCACCACAAACAAGAGCATGCTGATGTTTACAACATGATCTAAGCACAGGAGGTATCTGCTGCTGCTGAGCATACACATGTCAGGAGTTTAAACTTATTAGGCAAACACTTTTGCACACTCTTCTGCATTGGGGAAGGCTAAGTTTATTATCATCTAGAATATTTTTCATTATTTTGATCTGGAATGTATAACTCCTGAAATAATTTACATTTAAATGAAGGGCTAAATATTTGCAAAGTAGTTTCTTCCCTGTAGATAACCACCTTAAAATAATGAATTAGACTTTAAAGAGCTCTTGCTGGTCTTACATTCACCATGATGGAATTTTATTTAACGGAAACATCAGAAGAATCTGCATAGGATTTCTGAATTGGTTTCCCTGGCAAGTCAGCTAAAAATACTTTTGTCATAATACATTAAAGAAGCAGTAAAGATTAAGATAAATATATCCTCGGAAGAGAGGAGCCATAAGTGGAAAACTTCTTTCCAAGATTTTTGGTTTCTATGCTGAAATTACTGGCTCTCAGTCTATGCATTCAGTTTGTTCTCAGAACACCTGCGCCAGCAACAGGCAGAAGAATGTATTTGTCACTACTGAATTGAGCACAGCCACCCTTTGCTTCTTTTTTCCTTCAACTGAAGCACAGAGACATTTCAAATGCAGAGCCTCACTCAGTAGCACTCATTCAGCTGATTTGGTAATGTAAGGCAGGAGGTGGCAGACAAAGAATACGTACCCAGGTCTGCTTTTCCCCAGTAAAGGTAAGCTAACTTGGGTGTGCATTATTTTCCCTTCCTGCTGTTTCCTCTTTGACATCTTCCTGCAATGATCATACTTACAAATAAAAGATTTAAAACCCTTCCCACTCCATAAGTTATCATTCAGTTGGGTTAAGGGGATCAGGAAATCCAGCTAGGGCACTAATACCTCCCTTGTCACATAGATTAAATTACAGCCTTCAGACAAAGCAGCATGTTGCAAGGTGATACCTCCTTCTAAGTGCTCCAGTGCAGAACAAGCCTGCCCGCCCACTCTAAGCCATTATAGATGGTGGGTAACAGCCAAAGATCCTTGAGACAGTATCTACCATTCTCCTACAAGTAAAAGAACCACAGTTCTGCCTTGACCTTATGGGATCCACACAAAGGGAGATGAAGGATGCAGAAAGGATGCTCCCCTTCAATTCCACACTGTGCACCTACCTGTGGCTTAGAAACAAATAGACTGAAGTTTAACAAGTACTGACCTTTTCTCTTCCTTTCCCATCCATGGAACTTTGATCAGTGTCTATAAATATGAAAGTTTACCTCAAATAAATCCCCCTATAATTGCAAAAGCGGTATTAATTTATGTCACCCTGAGCCAAAGTCAGCCATGCACACCACTCTCTGGTACAGTGTTTTCTTACGAGATTAAGAGTAATTGGTGTAGAGAACTGAGCAGAGGCCACTGCAGTGCCAGGGGAAAAAACGGATGTCTGTCCTCTAACCTTCAGAAAATGTCTTAGTAAAGTACAACACATCTGTCTCCAGCTTTCTATAAGCAGCTTTGGCCCAGTACTATTTTCTGTCAAATCATCAGCTCTTTCAAACAGCACGGCTCCCACCTGCTACTCCTTGCACTTAAAGCACTTTACAAGTAAGCTAGTTCATTCTTCCCACAAGCTTGTTCCATTAAATATATTTTTAAAATGTTGTAAATACATTAAGAGAAATAATAGTGGCTAAAACTATATGCTTGGGTCTAGTACACTTGCTAAATTAGCATGCCTTTTCCCACTCTGATGACCTGACCTTCAGCTTTTCTAGTTTTATTTAATCACCCGAGCTGAAACTGTATATACCAGCTGTCTGTCAAAGACTGATAATTTCTCTTAATTTTAATGACAAAATTTTGTCTGAAGTGTTTTGTTATTGCTAAGAACAGGACTAGAGTATACACTGCTTTGCTGAAGTTAAAAAATGCTGGCAACACATCCATAAGGAACTTTAAAGTCCCCCTTAAACTGGGTAGAAACTTAATATGCTGTGGGTAGAAGGGCACCAGAAGAGAGGGCAGATCACAAAACAACTGTCAGTCTGTTTCTCAGTCCTGATGGCACGCAGTGGTGAGGAAAGGGCTTCACATATCTGCTGCTGAAGGGCCTAACCAAGCCATAGGCACAGCGATTAGACTGGTACTCCAGTAAAGAAAGTAGCCTCTCCCACTGCAGCCAGTCTCAACAGGATCCTCTTCCACCCTGAGAGACAGGTAATGCTCTCTTTCACAGCAGGTAGAAGATGGCCAACAAAAAGAACAGGAAATAAATACAGCTGATAAAATGAAAGCCTTTCTTAACACTTACCAGTGTTTCCATGATATTTTTTCTGCTTCTTATGAATCAGAAATGCAAATTCACAAAAAGCAAAAGGGTGCTGTTGGTTTGGAGCTGGCCAGAGCTTGTAATACAGATCTAAATGTTAGACTGGAAATGCTGTGCAGAGATAGCATCACATTATTATCTGCTGTGCCTTTTAGAGTCTGTTTATTTCTGTGAAATCAGTGCTCCAATTCTGTATAAGAAAATACCACGTGGCATTGTAATTAAAAACTACATAACAACATATATGTAGAAAAGAAAGGAATCAAAGTTCAGTAGAAACTAATCCTGGAAGCTACTGGCTTCTGAAAATTGATTATGCAACTCTAATAAAAATCTTGTCGGGTTTGATTACATAGCTATAATAGACAATTTTGGAAGTACAGCATTTATGACATTTGAAGATACATATATATAAATTGCTCTGTTGTAGTAATGGAATCTGTAGAAACAATGATTTTTCTTGTTAGTGATAAGCATACATACACACATACACACAGTTCCTTCATTAGCCCACTTAAATGCTTCAATAGCAATAAAACCACATCCTTTATCCTAGGTCCACCCTTGAAATCCATACGCTTTGCAACACTGTGGTCTTTCAATTAATTGTCATTTCCTTGCCTTGTCTGCTCAGAGCCTGAATTCATCCCTGGATAAGCTTGTTGCACTACATCTTGTTTGTGAGGAATCCACTCCACAATAGCCAGCTGTGTAATGCGTCCTACAACAACATTTGGATCCATGGAATTCTGACTGCATCCCAATTAAATGCTAAACACTGCTTACAATTACAACTTTATTTCCATAGCACAAAAATGGACACACCTCTGTGAAGTCAATTCCTTACTAGATCACAGCATTCATAAACAGGTTAGATTGTAATTTAGTCACAGTTAATCGAGACTTTATGTATGTTTTGGTTACATCTGCCTAGCAGTATGTTTTGGTATTATTTAATAACCAATTTACTGTGTCCTTCGTGTGTCTTTGTTTTAAAATCCCTCTTTCTTTTCCTTATGAAGTTACACTTTGCTATGATGATGGGTAAAAAAAAGAATAGTTATTACTTGTTTCCAGCATAAGCAAAGCAATTTAGAGCACTACCAATATCATTGTCAAGCAAACAGTTCCTTTGTCCACAACAAGCATTTGATGTAGTCAGAAAATGACATAGATTACAGTTTACTTATATTACCAGAAAGTATGAAGAAAACTCTTTCAAAAGCAGCTTTAATGATTGTTCCCTTTTCTTTCCCTTCCCACCGTCTCTACCAAATAACATAGTCCAGTTGCTTTAACATCTGTCAATGTGGTGCTGTATTCAATGCCCAAGAAAAAACAGAATACACATTGAATAAAGACAACTCTGTTAATCATAACCTGTCTTTCCTTATAGCTCTTTCACACATTTTGAGAGCATCTGTTGATTTCTCTAAGCAACAAACAGCAGGTCTTTGATATTTTTGCAAAGAAATACAACCAGTTGGTGAAAACGTACTCAGGAACTTGTAATACCTTTTTTCTTGTCTACTTGGATCTCAACAAAGAGACATATTGATATAAAAATGTGTGGCTAAGCCACAGGAGGGAGTTGGTGAGTAGGCTGACAGGAAAAAAGAAAAAAAAAATCCTTTTCATTGCTTTTGCAAGGCTGTGCTTACTTATGCTGCTTGCACACACACAGACAAATCAGCCTTCTTTTGAGGGAAAGTGCCTAGAATGCCATGGAAATTTGAAGAACAATGACTGCCTACCTGCTCATAACCTCGACCTTACTCTGAGCACATGGATCATGCTCTCTGAGCACACTTTCAGGATCGCTCTCCCTGAACAGAGCTTCAGGCAGAAATGTAGTTTAAGGCAGCATAGGATAACTTGCGCTTACTTGGAAAATAACCAGCTTGGACTGAACCTGATATTTTCTCACTGCATGGAGGAATGTAGGAAGGAAAACCTGGATGAGACAAAGCATCATTTTTTCTTAGTTGTACACTTTGTATTTCTACAAAGAGAGCTATTTCTGAAATCTGGCAACATTCCCATACATGGAAAATAACGATATATGTTTCTTATGGATGGTATATAGAAAATTGTGCAATGAGCACAATTGGAATATATACAGATTACAAATATGGTAATGACTTTGCAGTTAATGTCAGCCTGATTGCCAATAACTTATAAGAAGGTTGACAGTTCATATATCTGACAACAGCAGCATGACTGATGCATTAGTCACAACCGCATTCCCTCTCATTTGTCCTCGTCTTTCAAGTCTGGAGCACATACAGAGGATACTAGGTCTTCTACCAAAATCAGATGGCATTTTCAAGTACTTTGTAACTGAACCCACAGACAATTCACAATCAGATTCTCTCTCTTTCCAAAATAATGTGGATCAAAAATTAATAAAAAGAGTCAGGAAAGCATCATTCTGTGAAAACAAACTCTTATGTAATTCACTTTCTCTGTAAGGTCCTACCTTGCCAAATGCAAGCTGCCCAATATCACCTTAAATAAATTTAGACATGGTTTATAATACAGAGGAATAGCAGAGATACTTCTTGAGCCTCACTGAATAACGAATTTTACACTATAGGCACTGAAGGCTTTCTAGGCCTTCAAAACATAAATCTCTCAATCAGACACATAAAGAAATCAGAATAGTCACAGTAGAGCACAATCCAGCTTGCTGAAGTTGGAGACTTCAAAGAGTCCATGGCAAAACTAAGAGTAGGAGTGCCTTGCCTCAAATGCATTCAGAAGAAAATATCTTTCTTACTTTTTTTAAAGTATAAAGCCTTTGCAATTATTTGTTAGAATACCATTAGTATTGTGATTGGTTGCGTAAGCTCTGTTGCGAAGCAGCGAGGTGAAAAAAGTACTTGATGGTACAAGGACGCTTTCACTGAGCACGAAAAGAGAGTGAGACAGACAAATCCATCACGCTTAGCCTGCAGATCCAAGTGCACAAAGCAAAGAATGCTAAGAACCTACCACACATGCAAATAAAAGCAACAAATGGATATGCATGGTGGGGTAAAATGGGGAAAATACAGCATTAAAGGTCATCCTTACTGGTCTCAGGAAGGAGTCAAGACACAACAATCAGACTAGCATTTTCAAAGCAAGAATATGGAGCATCCAGTTGGAAATATTGAAGCCTACTTTTCAAAGTGCTGAAGATAAGCAAGTCAAAGGCAAGCATAGCATGACAAAAAATGAGCCAATCAATTTACCGCTGAGAACACAAAACCTAAGCAACTTTGAACATTTCCAGTTGAGTCCCTATTTTCTACCTACTTAAAATTCCAAGGAATTGAATTTTTAGAGTCCCACTCAGCAATAAGGAATAAATGACAAGGAGTAACATATGCAATTGGAAGCAGTCACCTTATTTTAACATGACAGCTCCTTAGAAAAACAGTAATACAAATCTTATTCTTGTATAAACCCATTGGAATTATTTTACTAGTTATTATTATGATTATGTTTATTATACTACAATTCCAGCAAAATAAATTACAGAAACAAAACAGTGCTATGTAAATAATAAGAAATTAATTAGCACAGGAAAAAACAACTATTTAAGAGCTTTTCTTGTTATTGTAGTCTTTCGTTGCGCAAGCTTAAATTTGAAGTATAAAAAAACCAAATAGGCCTAATATATGTACATAGAAGTTTCTCTAGTACAATTCTAGTAATCCCACTGACCACAATGAGATAGTTCTGTGATAAAATGGGAAATCAGATGAAGAGGAATGGTCCCTAAGCACACACAAATAAATACTAAGAAAATAGAACAAAATAAAATAGAACAAAATAGATATTAATATACACCTTATAATAATGAATTCTACCAATGCCAAGTAATCAATTTTATTAAAGGTGCATATATTCCGTGAGTCTGTCCTCTCACCAAGAAAATAACAAAGGAAAAAGCGGTACAAGTTTGCCTGCCTTGAGGGAGGTAAGGGAAAATACTTTTCTGTCTGCTAATCTTCTTGTTTGAACTTTGTATTTCTTCAGTTTTCTCTTCCTCGGCAAATTCCATATCAGCTTTTACTGCCACCTTGTTAGGGACCACATTGTTTTGCTGCAGCCTATTAGATGCATGAAAGGGGCAAATGTGAAAAAGGCATTGAGATCTTGACATATGCAATGGCAGAAGGCCAGCTGAACCCACAGACTAGAGAAACAAAAGGGCTGCCAACTTACAGACACCATACTGATAGATGTACACAGCCACAACTCTGAAATTGACTTGTTAGTCTGCAGCAGACCTACAAAATTCATAAAACATTAACTGATAAGGTAGTATGCAGACAACACAGCTAAGGACTTTTCATAATGCCAGCACTATTGCTATTACCCAGAAGGCATCTTCAAACAAAAATTTTGTATTTAATTACACACAACAGCTTCACAAGAAAAATAGTGACCCTGACATATTTTTAGATTTCAAATTTGCTACACTAGGCCATCCAAAGCATTTCCTCATTCCACTAGCAGAAAATATTAAACTTCAAAGAAGAGAAAAGTCATGCTTTACGTATAAATTCCATGTCATTTGTCAAGGGCTTTTTACACGTAAGCGACAACCTGGCAAAGTTGAAGAAGGCTGTGTTTTTTATAATTATTTTATAGGGGAATTTCTGCAGGGGTATAATGACCAAGTCTAGAAGAGATCTCTTCACACGTCTAGCACTGTTAAGTCTATGCCATGATGATTCCCCTCATGATCCAGGTGTGATTTCCCCAAGAAAATTAGGACTATGTATTCCAACTTGACTTCACTTGTAACGACATCCTCCCTAGATTATCTTCCCTATTTACAGCTATAAATTATGGCAAGAATTTGTACGAACTTGCAGTTTTCTGCTGGCTCCAAAGTTTATTGTGTCCCACCAGAGAAGATCCCATTGCCTATCTTTCCTGGTTGACTCACTCCCACCCAAAATGTTTCTCTCACTTTCTACATGTATTGAAGGAATAACATGGTCTGTCTTGTAGCAGAGATGGGGGGAAAAAGGGTTCAATATAATCTATCAAGCTGCCGTAGCCTAATCTTCCTCCATCTTGGGTGATACGTACAGACTGTACACTCCCAAGTCGAGGCTGCCCCTCTGGTTGTTTGATTCACAGTAATGCGTTGGTTTGCCTTAACTCCCTCTGTTTTACATTTAGGCCCTTCTCTTCCAGAATTTAGAAAAACTGCAGTAACAAAATTCCAGCATCACACTTACAGCTAAAGTGACATATAATAGTAATTGGAAAAACACAACGAATTGCAAACCTCCTTGCCAAAAAATGACCCCTATATTTAATGTTTTATTTAATGTTTTATTTTTCTATTATTTAATATTTTATTTTTCAAACTGAGAAAAACCTTGGGGAAAAAAAAATTATGACTGTTTACTCCATTAAGTAAATGTTTCATTAAGAGAGGAGTTCTTGCAAATTGCCCTGTTAGGATAATTTCACTAGTAATGATGGCATATGGATCTTCAGAATTTAACTGATTCTTTTAGTCCATCATATTCAATTTTTTTCTTAGGAACATACACTCAGAAACCCCCTATTCTGAGATTTTCTGCCTTGTTCTGTCCAGGTTGAATTCTTTGCAGTTTCTTGCAACTTATGATCACTTATGGTGCCATTGGTTCTGAAAAATAAGTGACCAACCCACCACTGAAAGTCATTTTACTGAACGAACTTCTCCTCATATGTATCAGAATTTCCTCCTTATCTTCCTGTAAAGGTGACATAACAAGCCAGTAGAAAGGATTATCAGTCCCTAATTATCCACATATTTATCCACCACAAGGTAAGAAATTGTTAGATGGTTATTTTCAACATACAGCCTCTTCCAAACAAACTTACATACATGATTCATTGGCTCGTCTTTGGGACAGTGTTACAGTAGAACTGATAAGAAGCTCTATTCCAAGAACCTACTGTTGACCTTCACATTCACAAAATTTGAGACTAGGCAATTCAGTGCTACAACAGGCTCTATCCCTGACACTTAATTTTCACTTGCAATGAAGAATTTACTTTTATTTTCAAGAAAACAGGTGGTGTCAATCTGAAAATAACAGCATTCAAGGTTAATCAGGATTCCTTTAGACTGCTGCAACTGGAATACTCCACAGACACGTTAGATGAAAAGGACTTCCCTAATATCAGCTGACCTTGTGAGGACTATGCAACAACATGATTCCTGTGATGTGACTCCTGCTTTGACAAAGAACATGTTCTATTCCTTCCTGCTGGTTGATTCCATTAGAATATGAGAGACTACTGCCATGGTCATATATTTATGTGGTCATCAGATCCAGAGAACCTGGACAGCTGGAGACACCTCTGTGAAAATTCTGAAGCAAAGTTACAATTGAATCTATTAGCTTGAAAGATAATACTCTGCTACACACTGGGTCCCAGGTCCTCCTCTGTTCTTTAGCGGGTGAAGAGGATAAAATTACAGGGACATGCTGGCACAGAGGTCTCATCACGAATTGGGCTGGGGCAGGGACAGGACAGCAGAGTTCAGTGTTCACTGCAGCATACACACACACGCGCGCACACACACATATATATATATATGTAAATTTATATACACATAAAGGAAAATCTGCAAAGAGCTTCTTGAATACTTTCTGCTGCTGCCATGTGAAGGGGCTGCCTTCTATGAGCTTCTGAACTAGCCATGCTAAGAGCGAGCAGCAGTGCAGGGTCACTTTCACGCAGCACAGGATAAAATAAGCTGCTCACTTGACAAAATACTTCTGTATTTCAGTCAGTTGAAAACCTTACCATGCAAATTTGCTGTACTGCAGTTAAGTTCTGATGCATGGAGGGACTTTATGTCCTTTTGGATGACAAAGAGTTTTCACTGCTACTTCTCAGAAGTGTTTTGCCTCTCTAAAGGCTATTTTCAGGAAGATTTGTTTTTTCTCATAGGACATTTATGCCAGAACTGTGAAAAGATGCTTAACCTGCCATGGATAAACTTAATTATAAAGCTTGCTAAAAGTACAGGTTGAAGTCCTACTTGCTGCTGGTCACTACAAGTTTCTGGCTGGAAAGCTGGCTAGAAAAGTCAGCTGCTTCAAGTCCAGCAGCATTTCCATGACAACATGGTGTTAAAAAACCTCATGTTTTAACACTTCAAAAAGAAAAAGGTGATTTCTTATGTTTTTCTATTTCCTATTTTGTAATTTACTGATCTCTAGATAATGGATTTCTTAGAAGCTAATTACCAGGTAGACTAAAGCCCTAAGTCATGGCCTTAAGACAAAGCCTCAAGATTTCTCCTTTGACTACTCTAACTAATAAACTAGAAATCCTTACCTCCTGTACAGCACCCTTCTCTTACCAGTGTTAGATGGACCTTTGGTGTCAAGCAAGCATCATCATCCTCATTTCACAGGCCTAAGAACTGAAGCAGTAGAAGGCATAAGCAGGACTGACATAGTTACAAGGCAGAAAAGAAGACACTAAGAATCACAGTAAGGCCCATCTGTCCTATGAACTACTACCAACAATATCCCTCACAGGACAGGCAAACAATGACCATGCCACTGTACAAACTGCTTGCATAATTTGCACTAAAATATAGTCTCTTCAATACTAACAGCTGTGCATAAGATTTACTTACCACACTGACTGAGCATTCACCTGGCTCCTCTGCACTGCACTGCATTCATTTCTCCTCCTTGTTTCTAGCAGGCTTTTTCTGCAGCTAATGGGCTGAGAGAGACGCTTGGCCATTTACAGCTTTCCTACAACCATGAAAATTTGGCCTACAACTTCCACTGTGGCTGAACCAAAGCCCAATGGCTAAACTTCAAGTCTCAACATAATATTGCCTCCAAACCATGGGAAATTTTCAAATATCAGCTATTTCCTTACAGCTACAGCTGCTGATGATAATTTCATTGCAATTGAGGGCAGGCTGTAATTTGTCAGCCATCCCTTTAAGTTTGTGGAGACGTGCTAACACATGGTGGTCACCCTACTCCTCCTGGGACAATATATCCTCTGCTGGCTTTTCTGCCCCAGCTCCTACAGAAATTCTGTCTTTCTCAGAAGAAGTTTCAATACATGGAGAAAGTATACACAGAATGAAAGCTGTAAGGGTCAGGTTTATCTTCCATGATCAATCCTTCATAGTAATGGGAGAGTAAGATGGAAAGCACCCCTCGTATCCTTATCCTAAATTTTGAAGATCCATAGTAAGCCCAGCATCAAGCACAGTACAGGGTATGCTGCAGAAGTTAATTGTCAGAGCCTAATTACACATTTTTTCCCAAATCTCCTAATCTTCTGTCAGTTGCAATTGGGCCATTACAGATATGTATTTTCCCACACAACAAAAGTAAATATGTACATTGAACTGCAACATGATTTTGCTAGTACAAGCTAGAATCCCAGTATTCCTGGGTGAATTCAGCATCATTTTTCTTCTGTGGCTCTCAACTTTTTTCTCCAAATCCACCTTCATGTTCTGATTTCCTGACTTCTGCCATTAGTCAGTACTTGTCTATCCCAACACCAATGCAAGTTGTATATTTTCCTCCATACTGCAGCCCAAACTGCCTGCCAGAAAATGATGTTAACATCCCTTTTGAAGACAAATAATATCTGAAAAATCATTTCAGGAATTAGGGTTTCCTATCCTCCCCTGCAATTGCTCATGCTGATAATACTGAATAGGCAAGGTATTTGGGGCATAGAAGCCACTGCAAATGGCCTTCCCCTGATTATTATTTAGAGATTGCCAATATTAATACTAGTTTGGTTCTGATTGCTAATATTAATATTAATACTGGTTCTGAAAGTGCCTCAAGATCCAGTTGTGGAGCAAGACTCTATTAGAAAAAAACAATACCTAAACACAGACTGAAGTGATGTCCCCATCACAAAGACTTTACAGTCTACAAAATAAAACTGTCAAGAATAACTAGAATTCCCCAGACATGTACGGAACAGGACTACCAACCAGAAGTGTTAAAAAATTATGAGTCACCTAGAAAATGGTGAGGCTGACTTAAACATAATGAGATTTTTAAAAATTATAAAAGATGAGCTCTGCTTGCCTTCAGAGTGTTTGCAGTGTGTTACCTTTATATTTTTCAGCTTTTTCTTCACACTCTTTTGGGCTAGAATCCTAGTTTACAACTGGATGTTAATATTCTAATGTGTTGAGGCAATAAAAAAGCTGAGGCTCAGACACAGCCTGCTAATACTCCAAGTCTTCTGATAACACTCACGGTGACAAATTGGCAATGCAATGATTGTTTAGCTCCGGCTAGAAAGGATGTCAAGGGCACTGAGAATTTTCAAGTTCTTGAAATAAGCCAAAAGATCAGATCATGTGCCTGTAACTCATTTTTGAGAGTTGCATAGCCAATAATTCTGAATGCCTTTCTCCACTTCACCCTCCAGATCTTTGGGTATGTAAGTTAACCTATTTCCTCGAACTTGCTCAACATTCTCCAGATTAGCATTCACCCACTCATCCATTTCAATGTGTTTCCAAGAGACTTGAGCTTTAAAATAATTTTGTCATTTGCTATCATTATCTTCTATCAAGAAAGTGTTCTGCTTCATTATGTCTTCATTAAAATAAGTCTCCAAATGGCACGTGGGTGAACTGAGCCCTCCAATTCCATTTATGCCATTTGTGAAGAACGGTAAAAAGCAACTTTCTGCAAGAATCAATAATTTTATAATTACATATGTATTAGAGTAGCTATATGTATGATATATCACATAATGAGTCAGTCTGCAGAATTGCTGGAGCAGCACTAGAATATTATCCTATACTTTGCCCTTTGTTCACTGTCACCATATATTAAGGCACTTTGCACACGATGGAGACAAAACAATGTTACTGCAACGTGGCAAAGCAATACCGTCATCTTCATCTGGCAAAAAAAATGTATTATTATACTAATAAAATGGTATTTGTTTAACACACATCTACCTCTCAGTTTTTCAGGATGATAAGAGATGATTGCCGGTACAGTGAGGATTCAGCCTTCCCACATGGCCCTGGAGGTCAGATGCCAGTGCTACTGTGAAGTAACTCTTGCTTTGAGGTGCCTTGTAGGTATTGGTGTGCCAAAGAGCACTATTAAATACATTTTTTCTTTTGCAATAGCCTATAGCAAGTCACATCTGCAAACAATAATGCCTGAGCCACGGAACCAAAATCTTGGAAACATGTATCAGGTCCAGTTCAGATTCCTGTTAGTTATTTGCTTTAAGCAGTGTATGTTTCTGAGTCAGCAAGTGGCAAGCTATTGCAGTAATCAAAAGGTCAGCCTCCACTCCAGACTGCAGATTTATTTATCTTCTCTGCCTGATCCTATCTTATTCACATTTGGACCTATCCATCAGTTGAGGAGAACACCTTTATGAATTTCTATGAACATTTCAAAATTCTTTACTGAATACAAGTTTGCCCATGAAGAGATCATCCTTCCACACAAACCCCATCCGTGCCATGCTGATATTATCTGCCAGGCATTTTTAAATGCTTTGCAGAAACTCAGAAATTTTTAATCATCATGCAAAATGAATTAATTTCTTATTACTACCAGAACTCCTTCTCACATGAGACCAAAGAAGGGTTCTGTGAGAAATATGTGTTGTTCATACTCATCCTTGACATTTTGTGTAACTAGGAAGGAAAACTGTTTGCATTCATGTTGGTCTACCACTTTTCATGGACACCTAATCCTCTGAATAATTAAGAAAAAGGAAGAACCGTTTTTAAAACCATTACCACAATATGCACATGGATTTACACAGCTGCTGTCTCATGATCACTTCATAGCTATGTCATCATACTTTCTAGGCAAATGAGAACTTCTGGACTTTGGAAAACATGCCTGCCTTTGATGACTTTCAGAGCATGGCTTTCCTTCAACCCTCTGTAAATAGTACATGGCTACCATTTAAATATTGATTTGTGAAACACATTTTTATGACACCTTCCCACTCTGCTTGCCTGCCTTCTTACAACATAAAAGGTCTGCAGCCAGGCAAACATAAATACATTGTATGAAATGTTTACACTACTTAAAAAGAAAGAAAAAATTCAAAGCATTTCTCACTGATAGAAATCCCTTTAATTATCACATGGGCACAGACTCTTCCAGCTTTCATCAAAATCTGTGACAATATTCACAGTATGCTTAGTGGGAACAGGAACACACCTTAGAAGAAAATAGAAGTGATCTAGAATATAGTGTTCAAGGTCCAGGGTTTTAAAAGTATAACAGATGCACCATTATCAGGGAATTCTAATTTGTTTTCATCATTACTCTGTTATGTTAGTTGAACACAGGTGAGTTGTTCTGATGTCACAGCGAAAAGTGGCTGATAAAACACTAATGTTCAGTTGAGGTAAAACAAAACTGGGGTTTGGTATAAAAAAGATATTCCTCATTAGTGGGCTATAAAATAGCAGATAAAAATCCCATCTTCAGCTGTCACCTTCCTCCCAGCTGTGATCTCATTGGCTCCAACAAAGTTAAACAATCCCACTGATCTGGCACAGTATTTGATTTAATTTTTTTTAAAAAAAAAAAGACAGAAAAAAGAAACCACTCCTCTCCTTCTTGATTTTAGGCCAAATCCAGACCATTTTACCTACAAGGAATGTATTTTGACTAATAATTCAACAGTTCTGAAAAAAACTCAGTGGAGGAAACCACAGAGAACAACTAACTTGATAAGGTTTAGAGTGTCTTTGGTAAGACAGTAGAAAAACCTATGCAAACAGAAGATAAAGCAGCTACTGGCAATCTTACTGGAAGTTATGATCCCCCTGTGTATTCAGACCCAGCTACTGCAATAGAAATAGATATGCCTTTAAGAATAAAAGAGTGGGTTGGATTAGTTAAATACATGAATATGGGATCTGGTAGTTTAAAACTAATCTACACTGGATTAAACAGGATCTCCGTGTGCAAAGACATTACTGCCATGAAAACAGTATCCCCCTGTCGTGGTTTGGCCTCAGCCGGCAACAGAGAACCACGCAGTTGCCTGCTCAACCCCCGAGGGCGGTGGGGAAAATCGGAAGAAGGCGGCAAAACTCGTGGGTTGAGATAAAAGGCAGTTTAACATAACAGCAAACGAAAGAGGAGAACAACAACAACAACAACAGTGACGGAGGGATGCACACACAGGGTTACTGCACCGACGCTCACCGACCGGACCCCGCAGCCCCAGCCCGCTCCCGAACCGCGCCTTCCTCCCCCTCCCGGCCAGCTCCCTTTTATGGACTGGGCATGGCGTCACGTGGTATGGAATACCTGTGTCCCGGGCCAGAAAATTAACCCTATTCCCGCCGGAACCAGGACACCATTTTACATATTACCTTGTTAAAATGAGATTTTGTACTTGTTCAGATCTACAATTGCATAATTGCAATTAATAAGCTAAGTTTTAAAATTCTTTGTTATTTTCTTGACATGTAAATGCTACAGATGTACTTACAAACAATAGCTAAATTAACATCTGGATACTCTGATAAATTTGTTTTGTTCTCTTTCCTTTTGAACACATAACAATATCAGCTGAGGTCTTTTAAAAGAATTTATCCAATGGAATGATCTCAAATAGAGAAAAATATGCACTACTTACTACATTTTTTGTTTATTAACTATATATTGAAGTGAATAACAAAAGTTCACACTGAACCATGTCAATAGGACGTATTTGAATGAAAATTAATAAGTTGCTCTAACTTAGTTGATAAGAGTGAGAAATACCACTATTTTGAAAGTATTATTGCCTAAACACTCTGGTGACTGACATGCTGAGGAAACAATCAGGAAAGATATTTTGACCAGGAGAGAATTGAAAGCCATACAAGTACTTTCTATAATTAATTTTTTCTAGGCTTTGTTCACATCACTAATCAAAAATGTAAGTTTGTAACCTACTTCTTTGTAGGCTGGACAGCTGATCATTATAACTGCTCTGAGGCCAGCGGCTCTGTACTGTTTGACTATTGTAGCACCCTGAAAAGTAATGTTGTCCAACTTGGGCAAAATATGCCCAGTTGCCAAGCATTTCAATCTACTATCATTTACAAATGTTCACAGACTATTGTTTACTATTGTTGTGCACACACATTAAAGAATATCTAATTTCAGGATTAATAAATATAACTGATAAGATTAACCCTTTCTGCAGTTAAACTTGCTAAGCAATGAAGTATTGTTTGATAAACATTGCTGAAAATAAAAGAATATAGGGTGCACAAAAGAATTCTGGGCAATTTATCCATTCCATAAAAGCTTTAAAAATATCCCAGCTCAGCTATAGGAAAGAAACAATACTCCAAAATGCTAATCCATTAGAAATCCACACTGTACTGAATAACAAAATCTACACGTGCCTGTTAAAGTGAAAACAAAACTAAGAAAGATTTCATCATCGCCACTTGCTAGAAAGTTGCTGCCAGTTTAGTCAGCAATCTCTATTTCAGCTATCTTTTCTCAAACCTGATGGTGTTCTAAAATGTGTGAACTCCATATTCTTGTTTAACCAGAATCACTCCCAAATTCATCAGAGCCAAAAGATACATTTTCTTAGACTAGATCAAAAGAACCAGGAAGCAAACCCTCCAAGGGTTGATGATCACCCTCATCAATCTACTTCTGACCATTTCTGAATGTTTGAATAATCTTTACATTCAGAGCCAGAAAAACCAAAATGACACTTGTGCTCAGAGGAATAATCTGTATTTTACACAGGCTGAACAAATTCTAATAAGACAAATTATTATTGTCTCTAGTTAGAACACCCACAGGTTGTAATATTCCTTGTCTGCCTCTAAGTGGCAACAGGTGTAGCGTTCTTCTCTGTAGTCCCCCCAAAAAAGAAACACTGTAAAAAATCAAACACTAACTGTAAAAATCAAAGAAATCACTGTCAGTCTCTTTCATGTAACTAAATTCTGATCAATCAGTATAAACAAGGGAAATATCACAACAGTATTATCAGGTTGGTCTTATGGCAAATAACATTTGATCATCAGAGATATATGAACAGTGAAAATACTAGTCTGTAAACCAATGCTTTTGTATGAAATATTTACATTCTAATGTATGACAGCTAGACTAATGGGACCCCACCTGGAGTACTGCATCCAGCTCTGGAGTGCTCAGCACAGGAAAGACATGGACCTGTTGGAGCGGGTCCAGAGGAGGGCCACAAAAATGATCAGAGGGATGGAACACCTCCCCTATGAGGACAGGCTGAGAGAGTTGGGGTTGTTCAGCCTGGAGAAGAGAAGGCTCCAGGGACACCTTATTGCGGCTTTTCAGTACTTAAAGGGGGCTTATAAGAAAGATGGGGACAAACTGTTTAGCAGGGCCTGTTGCAATAGGACAAGGGGTAATGGCTTTAAACTGAAAGAGGGAAGATTTAGACTAGATATAAGGAAGAATTTTTTTACGATGAGGGTGGTGAAACACTGGAACAGGTTGCCCAGAGAGGTGGTAGATGCCCCATCCCTGGAAACATTCAAGGTCAGGTTGGATGGGGCTCTGAGCAACCTGATCTAGTTGAAGGTGTCCCTGCTCATTGCAAGGGGGTTGGACTATATGACCTTTAAAAGTCCCTTCCAACCCAAACTATTCTATGATTCTGTGATTCTATGATTCTGTGATTCTGATTCTATGATTCTATGACCAAAAATGTCATAAGTAGGTAGATCCCATTCTTATGTTCTTATGTTCTTGTGTTATGGGGAAGATAGAGCTCTGCTTTGACTGGGTTTTTATTTTTGGTTTATTTTAGGAGTTTTCTCTGACATTTCTGTACAACAGCTTTATAGAAATATTTTGAGGAAAGCAGAACAGTGATGGCCGATGAATTCTGACCTAAAAAAGGAGAAAGATTGCTTGTCATGGTTTCAGTTGGGATGAAGTTAACTTTCTTGCTAGCAGATGATGTGGGGCTATGTTTTAGATTTGGGATGAGAGCGGTGTTGATAGTGCACTGATGTTGTTGCTAAGCAGTCAAGGCCTTTTCTGCTCCTCATACTGCCCTGCCAGCGAGTAGGCTGGGAGTGCACAAAAAGGTGGGAGGGGACACAGCCAGGACAGCTGACCCCAACTGACCAAAGGGATATTCCATATGATATGATGTCATGCTCAGCATATAAAGCTGGGGGAAGAAGTAGTAAAGGGGGGACATTCGGAGTTATGGCGTTTGTCTTCCCAAGTAACCATTACTGGTGATGGAGCCCTGCTTTCCTGGAGATGTCTGAACACCTGCCTGTCGATGGGAAGCAGTGAATGAATTCCTTGTTTTGCTTTGCTTGCATGCACGGTTTTTGCTTTACTTATTAAACTGTCTTTATCTCTACCCACAAATTTTTTCTCACGTTTACTCTTCTGATTCTCTCCCCCATCCCAACCGGGGGGAGTGAGGAGCAGCTGCGTGGTCCTAGTTGCTGGATGGGGTTAAACCACAACATTGCTCAAAGTAGTATTCTTGCACCACCATTTGGATGGATGTTAGACACCAGTATCAAAGCTGGAATCCTGAAAAATATTGTTCATCTAACACCTGTACTCCATAGATGCCACACAGTTAAGTTAGCTTTATGTTCTGTGTGAAGTGCCTCAGTCCTGTCAGATCTGGGAAGATCACCATGTATCTCACATGTGCCTGTCTGGCATCCATGGAGTTGGCACTTATCTGCCTAAGGAAGTTGGTCTGCTAAGTATTCCCAAATCATTGCCAACTTAACCCAATAGTCTTGCATCCTACAAAATGAAGGGAAAGCTGCCACTTTCTCTTAAACCAATAATTGTGGGACTAGAGTCCCCTTCTTTTTAGTAAACTATTTGAGAATAACATTTATCCAGACTATGGGAGACTCATCTTACATTCCTTTCTCTGCTGCAAGTGCAAATTATCATCACCTACATGGGTGCCTTTAGCACAACACTCTACCTGACCTCACAAACTAAACAAATGTTAACCAAGAAAGCAATGAGAACAATTATATTTCACCCCCCAAATTCACAACTCTCTTTATGTGTAAACGTAGACACACACCTGAACAAAATGCACGTAAACAATCCCTTCCCACTCTAAAGTATGGTGATCAAAATAAGTCAACAACAGGACATCCAAACCTGTGTCTCTCTTCTAACTGAAAAACACATATCTGCAGAAGCACCTGATCAACATACAACTATTGTTTTGTTAGTGTAGAGGTGACCAATTTATAGTGTGTTGAGAAAGGGATAGAAAACGTGAGAAAACCCACAGAGATCATTTATTTATTCTTATTATCCCTCTTTTTGCATTATCTGTATAATTTCCATAGCTGCCACATCCTGATACTCATTTTCTAAGGTACAATGAATGGTTGGTCTCAGCTAAGGCTTACTGATTGTTTCAGGACTTCTTCATCTCTAATTTTAGTGAATCAACTGACAATTTCCAGTAAGAGTCTTAATGTTAAAATAGAAAACTTTCTTTATCCTATATTAACCTCGTACTTCAGACATTAGCTTAAATACTCAGTCGGCGAGAAACGCAGCAGCAGCGGCAGCGGCAGCAGCGGCAGCAACAACAACAGTAAGCGTTGCTGCTGGGCACTAGATCGAGGCGGACAGGGCGGGTTCCCGGAGCCAGAGAAACCCGAGGAAGAGCAGAGCCCCGCCAGGAGCCGGCGGCTCTCGCGAGCGAGGCTAACGTGGCTTGGGCGTTGCCGGGAGCAACCGCGGGGGATTTAAACGGCCCGAGGGAGCGCTAGCTACCAGGGTGTGGTGTGGTAGTTCACGCGGAAAGGCATGCAGGAAGGGTGCTGAAAGCTTTGCCAGCTTAACCAGGGAGTGATGGTATCCACTCGGTGGAAAGCCATGGCTTCTCTAAGCTCTGCACTCACCACGACTGATGCAGCTTCCCAGACAGAGCTCCAGAGGGGACATGCTGCTACCCAGGTGTCAGGCTGCAGGGTGTACCCTGCTCTTGCACTGGGACAGGATGGCAGCAGTGAGCACACACCTGTGGGAGGTGTGCCCAGGTAGAGGAACTCCTCTGCTTAGTGACAGAGCTCTGGGAGGAGGTGAGTAGGTTGAGGAGTGTCAGGGAGTCTGATAGAGAGATTGACCACTGGGATCACATCCTAACTTCCCTGAGACAGGCCCAACAGGAAGACAAGATACATAATGTGGAGAATTCCCTACCCTCTCTTCGCCTGACTGAACATCTGAAGGATAAGGGGCAATGGCAACAGGTTCCTGCCTGGTGCAGCAGGTGTGTCTCATCAGCAACATCCTCACCTTCCCAGGTACCCTTGCATAACAGGTATGAGGAACCCAACAGTAATGAGGATAATGGTTTGTCTAACTCAGAAGTGTCGCTGAGGTTAAGTTGGCCTACGCCCTGTGTCAAAACTGCTTCCATAAAAAAAGAGACAGGTCATTGTCATAGGAGACTGCCTTCTGAAGGAAACAGAAGGCCCAATACACAGACCAGACACACTTCTTAAGGAAGTCTGCTGCCTCCCTGGGGCCTGGGTTAAAGATATAAAGAGAAAGCTTCCTTCCCTGGTACATCTTTCAGATTACTACCCATTACTGATTTTTCAGACAGGCAGCGATGAACTGGCAACAAGAAACCCAAGAGTGATCAAGAGAGACTTCCAGGCCTTGGGACGACTGGTTAAGGGATCAGGAGCACAAGTAGTGTTCTCCTCTATCCTTCCAGTTGCAGGGAAGGATGAGGGAAGAAACAGGAAGAGCCAGCAGATCAATACCTGGCTCCAAACCTGGTGTCAGTGGCAGGACTTTGGGGTTTTTGATCACAGGTCGGTTTACGTGACACCAGGCCTGCTGGTGACTGATGGGGTGCACCTGTCTCAAAGGGGGAAAAGGTTCTTGGTACAGGAGTTGGCAGGGCTCATTGAAAGGGCTTTAAACTAGATTTGAAGGGGGAAGGGGATGAAACCAGGCTCGCAGAGACAAGCCTGGGGGCAGCACATCAATGTTTGTGGGACGGTGTGTTAGTGAGGTCCTTTGGTCTGCCATCCCAGTGGAGCTAGGGGATGGAGTGCCATGCAATAGCAAAGACGAAAGGGATATTGATGGGCTAGCAATCACAGAAGCACCTGGGAATGGTCAGGTAGGAATCAGGGCTTCTCCCAGTACAAAGGTGGCGGGACTATTAGCTGAACTGAAGTGCATCTACACCAACGCACGCAGCATGGGCAATAAGCAGGAGGAGCTGGAAGCCACTGTGCAGCAGGAAAACTATGATGTAGTTGCCATCACGGAAACGTGGTGGGATGACTCGCACAACTGGAGTGCTGCAATGGATGGCTATTAACTCTTCAAAAGGGATAGGCAAGGAAGGAGAGGTGGTGGGGTGGCCCTATATGTTAGGGCATGTTTTGATTGTCTTGAACTTAATGATGGTGACAATAGGGTTGAGTGTTTACGGGTAAGAATCGGGGAAAGACCAACAAGGCAGACATCATGGTGGGTGTCTGTTACAGACTGCCCAACCAGGATCACGAGGCAGATGAAATATTCTATAAGCAGCTGGGAGAAGTCTCACAATCACTACCACTTGTTCTCGTGGGGGACTTCAACTTACCAGATCTCTGCTGAGAATACAATACAGCAGAGAGGGAACAGTCTAGGATGTTCCTGGAGTGTGTTGAGGATAACTTCCTGACACAGCTGGTGAGGGAGCCAACTAGGGAAGGTGCCCTGCTTAGACCTGTTTTTCACAAACAGTGAAGGACTTGTAGGTGATGTGAAGGTTGGAGGCTGTCTTGGGCATAGTGACCACGAAAAGATAGAGTTTTTGATTCTTGGAGAAGTAAGGAGGGGGGTTAGTAGAATCGTCACCTTGGACTTCTGGAGAGCAGACTTTGACCTGTTTAGGAGACTGGTTGGCATAGTCCCTTGGGAGGCAGTCCTGAAGGTCAAAGGAGTCCAGGAAGGCTGGACATTCTTCAAGAAGGAAATCTTTTAGGGGCAGGAGCGGGCCGACCCCATGTGCTGTAAGACGAGCCGGCGGGAAAGAAGACCAGCCTTGCTAAACCGAGAGCTTTGGCTGGACCTCAGGAAGAAAAGGAAAGTTTATGGAAGAAGGGACAGGCCACTCAGGAAGACTACAAAGATTTTGTGAGGCTACGTAGGGAGAAAATCAGAAGGGCCAAAGCCCAACTAGAACTTAATCTGGCTTCTGATGTTAAGGACAATAAAAAATGTTTATATAAATACATTAACAACAAAAGGAGGACTAAGGAAAATCTCCATCCTTTACCTGGATGCGGGGGGGAAACATAGTGACCAAGGATGAGGAAAAGGCTGAGGTAATTAATGCCTTCTTTGCCTCAGTCTTTAACAGTATAGACCAGTTGTTCTCTGGGTACCCAGCCCCCTGAGCTGGAAGACAGAGGCAGGGAGCAGAACGAACACCCCATAAACCAAGAGGAAATGGTGAGTGACCTGCTACACCACTTAGACGCACACAAGTCTATGGGGCTGGATGGGATCCATCTGAGGGTACTGAGGGAGCTGGCAGAAGTGCTCACCAAGCCACTTTGCATCATTTATCAGCAGTCCTGGCTAACCAGGGAGGTCCCAGGTGACTGGAGGTTAGCAAATGAGACTCCCATCCACAAGAAGGGCCGGAAGGAGGATCCAGGGAACTACAGGCCTGTCAGTCTGACCTCAGTGCCGGGGAAGATTATGGAGCAGATCATCCTGAGTGCCATTACGCGGCACATGCAGGACAACCAGGTGATCAGGCCCAGTCAGCATGGGTTCATGAAAGGCAGGCCCTGCTTGACTAACCTGATCTCCTTCTATGACAAGGTGACATGCTTAGTGGATGAGGGAAAGGCTGTGG
>VFFE01009189.1:100716-154031 GCA_008921705.1 Burhinus oedicnemus | reverse complement strand
AATAAAAGAGTGGGTTGGATTAGTTAAATACATGAATATGGGATCTGGTAGTTTAAAACTAATCTACACTGGATTAAACAGGATCTCCGTGTGCAAAGACATTACTGCCATGAAAACAGTATCCCCAAAAAAAAATAAAAGCCTGCACCCCATCAGCTCTGCCCCTGGGGACAATCAGAGCATCTGTCAAAGAGGTCTTGTTCATTTATTTTTCAGGTCAGCTCAGCATCATTTTTATTTTTTTTTTTGCTTAGCCAGCTATATTACATAGTGTATATGGCAGTTAAACTTTGAGCTCAGATGTCAGGAGGCACAGGTTCCAGGCTATAAGGAAAAATCCTGCAATTTTGGGCACTTATTTACAGTAAAGTACTCTTACACATGTAAGACACAGCTTTGTGTGTTTCCTTGAGCCTTACTTGGGTCTTCACTGAATTGCATCCAGAATCACACTTTTCATTTCTGTCTCTAATTTCAGCCTTCATGTTTGTCTAGAAAGCTAAAGAGTCGAACCAAAGCAAGGCAACTTTGCTAATAGCCTGATTCTGAAATTCAGAGGTAAAAGCATTGTGCTTGATGGCTCACGCTTAGTTAACTCCATAAAGATTTTACTCTTCAACTTACTAGAATACTCTAAGACAAAAGACAAAAGAATTTCAGTTACAGATAAAAGAAGCCAGTGCAGCAACATGGTCCAGCCCCAAAGGATGACAACTGGAAATGTTCACAGTACTTAGAAACACTATCCTTTTTATTGGATTGTTTTCTCATTAAGATGAGATATATTAGACAGGAATTGATTACCCTGTGTTTTGAAATTTTGTATGTGATCCCTGGGTTTATGTTACTAAAAAACAGTTGCAAACTTCCCATCTGGTGGACTGGCCTCAAACAAAAAAAGCAAACTCAATTATTCCACCTGCATTCTAGGTAGATTATTAGCACCTGTTTAGTTTGGGGTTTTGTGAAATCTTTGCTAAATACTGTTGTTTCATCAAAGCATTTAAAAAATGCCTTACTCAGAATTTCAGCATTTCCCTGTGATGCAATTTCTTATCTGTGGTCAACTATAAGGTAAAGGCACTTCATTTTTTTCTATGGATCAAATCAGCTGTCAACGAAGCTTATACAAATAATAATAATAGGCTGATCTAGGTAGAAAAAGTTGAAAGGCTAAATATTTAAAACTCAGTTGCTTTTTCCTCTCTTAACTATAGCCTCTGAAGATAGTTTTTAAGGAGTATGAAGAGACAAGCTTCCACTTGCTACACTGTGCATTACACATGATGTCTCAAAATCACACAAAGCTAAAAATGATTTAAATAGAATTCAGATTTTTGTTTGCTCAGCAGCTGTGCTTAGTAGCTGTACAGGCAGATAGTCACCCAAAGTATTAGTTCTTTTGGTCTTTTTCCATAGCTGAGTTCATTTTAAAATAACTTGAACATTTCAAGAATGATCCGTGGGCTTGGGTTACCTTTAATTCTTTTCCATTTTATTGGGATGCTTTTATTACAGTTTTTTCTTTTATAGGTCCCCATACAGAAACTGGCAGCTTGACTCTACATCCAGGATCAAAGCCAATGTCTGTCATTCTATAATAGGAAGATCAAATTAAAACGAGCTTGCTCATCAGGATCTTTTAAACATCTTTATTTCACCTGCTTAAATCTTTTTAAAAATGCTTCTTTACATTTCTATGGATGCCATAAGTTATCAACTTCTTTTTTTTCAAGGTCATGTCCATGGAATTACATTTGATAAAGTGAAAAAAAGAAAGACAAATTATTAAGAAAAAAGCCTAGAATTTTAGCATGCTTCTTTCCTTGAATGTATTTAGGGATAAAACACTAGCAGAAAAGAACAGAAACATTGTACTGTGGCAGGAAACAAAAAGTATGTAGAGGTCTTCAATACAATTCAATGTATATTGTTCTACTGTTGCAGAACATGGAAATAAGATATGACTCTAGCCTTCACAAGTTACATGGCATAATTGTATTATGTTTTTTCTAAGGTTGCACAACTCCTCTAAGATATTGCAAGCTCCAGGAAGGCACATACCAGCTACAATCACATTGCTTTATACCAGCAGGGGAGTATTTTTTTGTGCTGAGTGCTGCAGACAATTCTAGCATTTCCAAAAAGGTACCATGAAATCCTTAATGTGAAAAAAGGATACTTAAAGCATTAAGAGAAACACACAAACCATGGAAACTCCATGGACAAAACAGTAAACTCCAACTTAATTTTAGCTAGTTTTCAGGAACCATTGTATTACAGTTATTTCCTCTAGCTCACAAAAACAGCTCAAAAGAAAAGCAGAGTAAGTTGTAAGAAGGGACACACAAGAAAGTGAATAGGCAGAAAATTAAAGGGAGGCCTGAACTCTCAAGCTATATTGCAACTGATTTTGTTGCTACTGTCCAGAGAGGCACCACCTCCCTGCCTCCTGGGACAAATCAGACCTTTTACTTACAGAAAGCAACATCTGAGATTCCCCGTATATGTGGGAGGAAACAAAAAATAAAAAATTACACTCTATGGCAGTGAGAACCAAGGCCAGAGCTCTTCTGCACAGGGTAAGCCTGATCCTGCCCACCCTGAAACCTCATTGTGCCTTTTTCTTCCTATAGCTCTTCAATGCCACTCATACTTTGCCCCTGTCCCGAACTCTGGACATAGTCATGGTGTTTCTTACTGTTTCTTTGCATTAGTCACTTTTCTTTTGCTTTTTCTGTGGCTTTGTAACATGGTAGTATGCCAGCTTTCCTTTTAAGTGGTCTAGAATCTTTTATGATTTAATTAAACTAATATGATACTTAATCATCTGCTTCCTTTCTATCACTAGGTTTCCTTCTATTTTTTCAAATAAATTTTCCTTATGGTGACAGATGCAGGCAAATTACTGCAGTTGCTCAACACATTTGAAAAATAAGGCCACTTTTTTAGGAGCCTCTATATAAATTTACGCAGCTGGCTCCAGGTTTTAACACTCGGGATAGACGATGGCTCTTGCTTCTCATCAGGTAGATTTCAGTGCTCTGCCCTGTCTCAGCAAGGGACATATTTGTCTCCTTCCCCAAGCTGTCATTCAGAACAGCTAGATCCAAGTGAAGAGGAAGTGTGACAAGGTTTCAGTTGCCGTTTTTGCTGATCTATCCCACACCTTAGTTACCTGGTCATCACAAAGAGAAATCACGCAAACTTCACTACCATATGTTTTGGAATGGGTGGTGTCAAGTGTAATTAAATAAGATAAATTAAACTTTTGTTCTGCACTCTCCTTCATGTCATTCAGCAAGACAACAGCAATCTTTTTTTTTATTTCTTGCTTACATTTACCAATTGACCTCCAAGTCTGAAAATCAAAATCAAGAAGTTTATAAACAGATATTGAAAACTCTACCATAATCCCACAGGGAATTAGGTCCCAATTTTGTATACACCTTAATCATGGTTATGGGTGGGGATGGGGAAGGAGACCATTGTCAAGGAGTTACATGGAGAAATAAACGCTTTTTCACAGTTTTGATATTTAAATTTACCAGGATAAAAGCCCGGTGAGAAATCCTACAAGCCATTTCTGTACTCTCTACCCTCTATTTTCCCACCAGGAGTACAGGGCAGGCTATTTCCCCTGAAGATTTAACCGGAGATGATGCCCAGCGCAACCACTAGTGGCTTTCCAGTAGCCACCAACACCCAGGACCAACTATTCCGCCTGGAGGTATGGGCCTCCTACACCACCTTCCAGAGGATGGAGGTTGCCTGGCAGATGGTGTGGCAACACGGGCCTTGCCATGGGACAACCTCCCCTGTGGCATGGGGGGGGGGGGGGGGGGGGGGGGGGGGGTCAGGCATGGTGAGGGCTGGCTTCCACGTCTCTTTGGCACAAAGCCCAGCGGCCCGGCCAGGTCTGGGGCAAGCGAGGTTTGGGCACGGCACCCCACCAGCCACGGCCGCAGGCTGTCAGCTCTGCTCTCTCCCCTCCCTAGCCCGGCGCCCCGGGAGGACGCTGTGCCCCATGCACAGGCCCGGCGGGCATTTGGGGAAGGCCAGCAAGGAGAGGTGACCGGCAGCTAGGCCTGGCCCGGCGGGCCAGCTGGGCCACCAGGGAGGCAGCGGGGCTGGGGGGGGCAGGGAGGCGCAGGGCGTGCAGCGGGCTGGGGGGGCGGGCGGACATGCCGAGGGGCGGGCGCAGGGCTGGGCTCCCCCGTTGCCAGGTGAGGTGCAACGTCTCCGCCTCCCCTCGGTAACCGCGCAGGAGCGCAGACCGCACGCAGGCAGGCCGGCGGTACCGCTGGGTTTGGCTCGGCTCCGCACGCGTGGAGTGCCCCAGGCCTGTCGCTCCCCGCCCTGCTGCCGCCGCCCACCGCTATGGCGAAGGCGGGCAGGAAGGGATGCAGCTGCCCGGGCTTCCTGAGGAAGAACTGGCTCCTGCTCAGCACGGTGGCCGCCGTGCTGGTGGGTGAGTGCGGGGCGGGGCGGGGAACAAGCAGGCAGCCCGGAGGGAGTGCGGCGCCGCCGCCCCCCGCCCGGCCTTGCCCGGCACGTTACCGCCCTACCCGTCGCAGGGCCGGCGCGGCGCCACATCGGGGGCCCACGGCGGAACGCCGGGCAACGCCAGCGAGGGGCGCTTCGCGGCCGCGGGAGCGGACCGGGAGGCGTGGAGCGATCCGCGGCCTCTCGCTACCTCCCGATGCCGGCCGCCCCGGTGCCGTGGAAGGCTAACCGTTCTAACGGCGGGCGAGGGAGGCCGGCTGCGTTCTCCCCGGCGACGCGCAGGCTGGCTGAGGTGCTCCGCCGCCGGGGCGTCGCGTTGCCGTGACCACGGGGAACAGGTCTGCAGTGGCCCGGTGCTGTGGCGACCGGTCTAAAAAGGGGTTTCAAGGCAGCGCCCCCGATCCCTGGGCGATCGGGTCGGCGGTGGGGTACCCAGAGGGGGGGTGCCCGGAGCCCTCTGGGCCGGGCCTCCCACCCCACCTGCGTCCCTCCAGCCTGTGTGACAAAGGTGTGGTAATTAGTAGGGTAAAACTGTCTTATGAAAAACCTACGGGTGTGCCGGGTAACTGTCAGCCCTTTGTATGTGGGTGCTGCGGGTCGTGACCCAGGCCGCCTTTGCACACCTTGGGGGGACCGCAGTGTGCTGAGTTGAGACTGGCCACGGGGGAGCCAGGTGGACTCAGGGCACCTCCGGTTAGTCTGCAGGTTGGAGCCCTGCCGAGATGGAGGCTGCTGGGCAGGAGAGCATTGGTAGTGGCTTCTGATGGGATGCTTCTGATGGGCCAAGAAAGCAATGCAACGAGAAAAGTTTGGCAATGCCACCTAGCTTTCAATGGGATTTTCACTGTCAAAATAGGAGGATTTCTCTCCTGCTTGCCAACAAGTTTCTGAGGGAGGAAAGAGTTGAACGCCATCTTAGTAAAGATGTGGGCAGAAGGGCCAAGAGAAGCTGTCAAATGACTTGGCCAATGAGACTTTCCTATAGGACATCATTTTGGTCCTAGTCACACACCCTTTTCATTTTCTCCTGGCAATTATTTTGATGCTAAGCAAGCCGAGCTTCCTTCACATTATTGCTCCTGTAGAGAAGTACTGCTTTAAGTACTTCACAGCACTTGCTGGTTGATGGGTCTCTTTCAGATGACTTTGCTACTGATTTGAATTTTGGCTGGAACATACCTATTTCTGTGCGTGTTTGTTCAGAAGAGAAGTATTATTTTGGAATTCCACCCAGCTATTTATAAGCTGTGATCAGAGATGTACTTATGTATACATGTGTGTTTTCCTCCACGCATTCAGTATTTGAAAGGTCTCAGTTCTTTTTCACCTCTTTAGTAAGTGGAAAGATTTTTGAGTTCTGTGTACCAAGTGCTAAGGGCTTGCTTTGAGAATCTGGCTGTAACAACTGGAGGAGTGTGTGTATGTGTCTGTGTTCGTGTGTGTACAATTGCTTTTCCATGTACTCCTGTCAAGTTCACTTCTATGAGTTGACATACTTACTTCCCAGTTACAGAAGTGGTTAAGAAATATTCCCCTGTCATTATTTTCAATGAATGTAGGTAGAACTGAAGTGTGTGATGTGATCCTACAAGCTGATCATTCTGAAATGAGGTTTACCTGAGAGCCAGAGAGCCTGGCAACATGGGAACTGTGGGGACAATTTGACCCTAGTCCCCCTAATACCCAATGGGAATTCACAGTGGGAGAGTGACAGGCACTCAAATACCTCCTGTGTCTTTGGACTTTCCTGCCTGCTACACTCTAATTAACAGTCCAGAACTCTGGGGAACTCTATAATGTGGCAAAGAGAGTCTTCATAAAAATTCCCTGAGCTTTGCACCAAATTACGTTTTGCAAGTAGCTGTGTATCTGCTGCATTTTCAATATTTCTTGGAGGTGAAATAAGTTACACAAGGAGAACAGTGAAATTCTTGTAAGGATGGCTCAGTTGAATTGTATGTTATCTTTTTATTACAGCTTGAGGAAAGTTTGTAATATACCTATAGTTCACAAACCCTTCATAATTAAATTTACATATTTATTCATTTTTAATATACACTGGGAAATTACTCTGAGGTTTTATTAATCTGCTTAGTTTGGAGGAACAATTTAGCATTCATGAACAGAAGAGTATCACTTACCATTTTGAAAGCAGAAAATATGTTTAAAATTTTCAGAGAGGTATTCATGGGTGAGGAGTGGAAATATTGAATGCAGGAAGCTGTGGAAATGTACCATGAAAGCTGTCCAGCTGTGCTGCGAAGGGCCTGATATTCCAGCATTATCATATGGAATCATGATTTTTGCTCATCATTATTAGAGCCATGTTCACCATCCTTGTGAGATATGCTTATCTTTGCAAGTACCCTTACTAAGCTGAAAAGTTTTCCTGATTACTTGTGCTCATCTCCGACAAGAGGAGACAGAAACAGAGAGAAACCACTCAGAATTCCAAACACTTCCTCCTTCAAGAGTAGTTATTTTGTGTGTTATATTTGAAACATTCAATCACTTGCCTGTCATTTACATTTTCAAAAACACTGGAATTTCTTTTCTAGCAGTCTGGGGGGAGAGGGGGAATATTTAAAATCTGTACACAAAGTATCTTAAGTATGTCACATCTTTTTGGTGAAAACACCTGTATGTGTTATTCAAAGAAACAAAAACTCAAGACTCGAGAGGGTTTTTTTTCTTACCTTTGTAGAAATTCTGTTTCAGACTACCAGACTGATGTGGGGAGATGTATGGGAGATCTGTGAACTCAGATTTGGAGTCTGAAATTGACAGAATTGGCAGGGCTAATTCTTAGGCTTGCATTTTATATAATTTCAGTGATAGATTTGCTGGAATGTGAAGCCTGAGAAGCAAGTTCATTGTTCGTTAGTTCTTAGTGCCTATTTAGGGCATGCAGTGGGCCATCTGTGCTGAGCAGTGACTCGGAGCTGAGGTTTGGGCTTGTCTGCGCCTCCCCTGTCTCACTGCCCTTCTTTGGGAGGCAGAGGGGCAGGAGAGTGGCAGCCTCACATAGGTAACTGCGAAAGGAGGGATATCTTCCACCTTTTTGCTCTGCTGCCCTTACCAAAGCAGCAGAGCTAACAAAAGCAGTTTAAAAGTCAACTTATTTCAAGTGCTTCTTCAGCCTTAATAAAGAAAGGTATATTGCTTCCCATTTGTACAATCAAGTAAAAATAAACCAGAAATATCCCTGAAGTTTACTCACCCTGAAACAGGTTTCCAAAGGACAATTGCAAAGGGAGAGTTTAAGTCACACTTCATAGAATTCTCATAGAGCATCTATTTTTTATCATCACTTTGTCTCCAAGAGGTCACTGCTGCAAAGCAACCAAACCAGTCATGAAGGTAAAAGGCTGATAATGTGTAAATACTCACTCATTCATTAGTCTGCAGGTCATAGCCTAATAGCTTGTAGTCCCAGGCAATTCTTCAGCAGAACAGCTTTTTTCTTACAGTGGAAATAAAAGTGTAAGTGTTTGGTCTGATGCATTGAGTTGCAGTAACACACTATACTAAAGCAGAGATCTTTTTACATACCTAGAGAGTATACACAAATAGGTTGCGATTTTTTTGCATACTTGTATTTTTCAAATCTGTTAGACTGAGATCTTTTTGTAGTAGTTCTGTGGTTGGAGGGCATGATTCTGAGGGATTTGGTTTGCATACATTTGCAGGTTAAAAGTATTTTTATGAGTCGCTCAATGGGATGTCAGTCTGTCACTTCCTAAACAAATTCAGAACTTCAGACACCTGTGAGCCTGCCTGTGACTCTGAAGGGTTTTTTTTTCAACAGCACGTGTGGGACACTGAAATTGTTCAGATGTTCATGAGTCAGATACGAGAAATGCAGTATTTTGATTGATACAGCCACCAATCACAAGAGGCTGTGAATGGCAGGTATCCTTTCTTCAACCAGCCATAAATCATGTTTATCAAAGGTGCATGAATGCAGTGAAGAACACCTTCGTACTCTGCCGTTAAAGGCCCCCTGCACCCTCCTCTTCACTCGTACATGCGGCTGTCGGCGCTCAGGCGGTACACCGCGCAGCGCAAGAGGAACGGCGTTTCCGTGTCAGCGCCCTGGGGGCGGGGCGGGGGCGGGAGCTGTCCGAGGTGGCTCCGGGACAGCCCGGGGAACGGAGTGGCGGGAGCACGGGCCGAATGCGGAGCTGCGGGAAGCGGTGGTGGAGGCAGCGATGAAGTGTCTGAGAGAGGGAGGGCTTGGGTGGACGTCTCCAGCATGCCTGAACACCTGGTTTTTGCACCTCTGAAGTGAAGGGAAGCTTATTCGGTCTGTGCAGGCTCAGACGCCTTGCTTGTGTGTTCCCTTGGTGGAAGACTGAGTCTGGCATCCCCACATTTGAAGGCGAGATTAGAATATACGTAGTTCCTATCTGTAACACCAGCATTGCAGAAACTTTAAGTGGTGCAGCTATAGCTATTTGCCAGGATTTCATGAGTGCAGCAGCCACGGGAGCTTCTGTTTTGTGCTTTATGATAACACCACAGCAGTCCATATGCCAAAAATATATTCTATCGAATTTTAACAAAAATGATTATATTTTATATTATAGTATTAAGTAGTAATATCTCCCTATAAGAATATTTTTTGTTCACAGGTCTGTGTTTAAAAAAAAAAAAAAAGAGTTGTCAGGTGCAGTCACACCTGGTAACTGTAGCTAGAAAGGCTAGGTTCCCTCTGTAATCAGATACAAGGGGATTTGACAGCTGCTTTTAAAAGCACTTGTTCCTTTAAAATTTGTCTACATCAGATCAGTATCAGCACATGCTAGCATTACTGGAAGCCCACCTGTACATTCTTACAAGAATGAACATCTTGCAGGGTGAAGACAACAACAGAACAATTAGTAATGTATCACTCTGTTGACACCCTCTCACCATGTGGAAGGCCACCCTGAATCCAGGGAGCTCACCATACTTGTGAGGCTGGGAAGTTTCTTTTTGCAAATGTAGCCTACAGCCTCTAAACCTCATAAACCTATAAAGTATTTCAGTTTCTCCCAGTAAGTTGTTTCTGTCTCTGACAAGTGTAATTTAAAATAGAAAGCCCATTCTGCATGTCGTGTAAGGCTTCACTGTTTTTCATTTCCATCTCCTTGTACCTTTACCAAAAAGTGGCCTATTAGCTTAGTTTAGGCTGCCTTCTGTAGCATTTCTGTAGCTTGCACAATACAGTGTGAAGGTTACAAACAATGCAGCAGATTAATTGCGTCTTGAAATACACTAGCAAAACCAGAGCTCTTTTCTTCACAGCAGGAAAAAAAATCAAAGGGAATATCCTAAAGTAAAGAAGTTATTACCCTGTTCATTTCTGACAAGTACAGTTGTAAAGCAAACATCTGATTCCTTTCTTGAATTCTGAAGCATAACATTTTATTAATTTGTAATTTATAACAAGTGAAAACCACACATCCTGAATCAACTGTGGTAGCATGGAAATTTAACAGAAGACCCTGGTTTCTTCCTAGTGTGATTTAGAGCAGCATAGATGATACTTGTGACTTTTTATGCCTCTTCAGACAGTTGTGATGCTTATCTGTCTGTTCTTCTCTGTCACTGCGTACAGCTCAATACAGGATGGGATCTGTTCAGAAAGAATGTCTGAATTTAATTTTAAAGACAGAAAGTAAAATGCAGAATGGCCAACAGTTTCATCTGAGAGTTTCACATACTACTGAGGATCAAAAATGCTCTGAGCCAGAAATTTCAGTCAACAAAAGAAGCCAAAGAAAGCTGAAGTTAAGTGTGGTGCCTCTTTTGCTCTTGCACTGTTTTGAAGCAAAGAAAACCTAACTTGTATTTGTTCTTCCGACATGTAAAGTGTTTTCCTAATGTCCATGTATTTTGTGTCTTGTTTGAACATAAAGCCTGGGTTTCCCTTTATGTGAATGAAGTGAAACTATATCTAGAGCTGAACTTTTAAATGAAGGGAGCTTTGGAAGGAGTGACCCTAAGGTCAATTTACACTCTACAAAGCCCCAAAGCTACCAAAATCAATTAAATATTTCCTTCCATTTGAAACAATAACACCAATACTAATACCAGCAAAATATTTACTGTTTCCAATTTCCTGATATTATTTAAGGGAAAATACTATAATGTAATTGCAAAAATATTTTTTGTTTTCCATTTACATCTTAACAAAGCATAAAGACACTTTCTTCTTATATACCCCAGCAAATAGGGAATGTTCAGGTTGACACTACTCACAAACAACAATTGTACTGTTTGCAAATCTACCTTTTCTTCTTTTTTAACAAAATCCTTGTAGGATTTGTGCAAGACATACTTACTTATGGCCCCACAACAGTGTCTTATGCTGTGAGATCGCATCTGTGTCATATATTATGCTGAAGATCAGAGCTATATTGGGCTCAGTGTTCCAGATTTATTTTTCTGTGTACCATTGTTGCACGTATTGCACATTCAATGAGAACCCATTATCATGCCAGAAGATTAAATGTGACATGTGATAACAATTTCTGTGGATTATATGTAATCTAAGTATTTTCACAATATATTGCAAAACAGCCATTTCTTGGTCCTTTCATGCTTTTGGAACCACAAACAACCTGGCCTTGCTTAACCTGAACTAGTTTTCTAGGTCATATCTCTGATTTCTCAACACTTTGATGTCTTCATTAGTTTCATAATAATGATGTTTCTGCGTGTCACTGTCTGTCTCTGTTTAGTTTTTAGTGGCCCATCTGGCCCAAACCACGACACCACTAAATTGCCTTTCCAGCTACTTATCTCAGTTTATTACAGGTAGAATTATTCTACTGCCGTTATAACAAGGGGATAGGTAGAACAGTATGTCCTGTTTACTGTCCTTTCCTGTCATCACAGTTTAAAACAGAAGCTGTAACAAGGGTCAGAATCTGGCAAATATTCCCAATTGCTAGCCTTTCACCTTTCTCATACCATTGCCAACCATTTAGTTTCTTGTGTGTTTCAGGGATCTTAAATGAAGATGTATTTTTCCTCATGTGCTCTATTGAGCTAATATCTCTTGGGCTATACAGGATGTACAAAGGTGTTAATGTGGCTTTGGGATAGCAAGCAAATGTTGTGGAAAGAGAACAGATCAGTGGGCTTTTACAAGAAAGGATGAGAACTCTAATTTTTTGGGTGGCATTGGAATGGTGCCATTGATGTTGTAATATGTTAGGCCATGTAAGCAAAATGTTAGACCCTAGGAACACCAGAACTGGGGATATGACAGTATCTGAAATGAGTGACAAAAGGGGTCCAAATTAAAGCACTGCTTTATAAAATTGAGTGGCTTTGGAGGCAACAAGACCAGTACATGTCAGGATGACTGCAGAGGAGAGAGGTCATAGTTAAAGAAGGCACCCAAGTTACAGATGGGTGTGGTGAAGGAGAATGGTAGTGGGTTTAGAAGTGACATGAAGCTCAAAGGGCTCATGGGAAAGGTCTGCAAAAGAAGAAGGGCAAGTTACCATTGTCACATTATGTTTCATATTTACTCTAAAACACAGGAATATGAGGTAGAAAGATACCTCCTGGGTTATCACATCTAGTCTACTACTGCTTCAGGTTACACCATTTTATATAAACTTCTGTAACGTACCATGCTCTGCCATAAAGCTAGATAGACTTCTTTGTGCTGCACATCCTCCTAGGAAGCTATTTTCATCAGTCTGATTGTTGAAAGCCTTACAATTTCCAGTCTAAATGTATGCAGGTTCAAGATGCTTCCATTTGTTAAAACATTACTCTTTCTCTTCTATTCAACCATTTTCTGTATTTCTAGCTCACTCTTCCCTGTTGGACAAACCAAGCTCTCTAATCGCCATCTGGAAGGTAGGCTCCTCATTCTTTTCATCACTCTACAGTCCTTCTTTTCGTGTGTTACAGCTTGAGTTCACTTTTCCTGAAGCCTTGATGAGTTTCACGCAGTATTCCCCAACAGAACAGGTGCTTTCACCAGGACACATCCAAATTCATGAGGAAATATAGGCTGGGAATTTTCCCCAAATTACTTAATTTATGATATAATTTTTGTAATATAGTTTATTATGTTAAGGTTGTAAGTACTATACTTAACTTCTCAAATCTAGTAAGTCACTGAGTTTGTTGAAAAAGCTATGAAACAGGCAAATTGCATCTCTGATACAACTTAATTTATCTTAACAGAGTTAAGGACTAACCAAGGAATGAATTCTTCACAACACTTCTCTGTTCTTGCTAGCGCACTGTGATACATATATGGATGAAGCTTGGTCATAAATTTTTTTTTCTTTCCTTCAACTGTATTCTTTTACCTTGGCTTTCTCAGAAGTTACATCTGCATACTGAGAATACTTGGAAGATACGTACACATGAAGTTCATCTGCAGCATATTTAGATAAACGAGAGGAAACTAGGAGTTCAATAGGAAAGACTGGTAAATTATTAAACTGCTTAGCCATCTGCACATTGCCATTCTGGGCCAACACCGGTTCAGTGTTCAGCAGAACTGTGGTCACTCATAGTCACAGGAGAATGTCCATTATTTCCCTTTTCCTGGCTGAATATTATAACCGTCCTTGGTTTAACTGAGAGTGGGGTGGGTCCTGTGCAGGGTGGTGTTGCAGAGAGGCCACTGTGTGTTATCAGTGACTGCTACAGGCTGCTCTGTGTTATCAGCCCTGCTACAGGCTCCTGCAGCACAGACAGCACCAGGAGTTAAGTGGCTTTGCCGGTTGCAGTGGCCTTTACACTTGCTGTGAGTAAGGGGAGTACCCCACACTGGAGAAGCTGGTTTTTACCCCTCTGGCCAGTGCTCCACCTTACGTTCATTCCTGAAGGTCCATCGCAGAGAGTCCCTGTCCACCCAAACTTTCCTCACACTGCAGTCAGATGACAGTGCGTCATTTGTGTGAAGGAATTTACAACTGCTACACCCTCAACAGGTTAATCAGAGAGAGGACACAGAGGGTCTCACCATGGTGGAGGAATGAGCACACCTTCCTCCAATACATTCCTATTAAATATTTTTCAGTAGACCAAGATCTTCTGGAAGATTTCTAAGAGGACTTTTCTTCACAGATCTTTGTAAGCAAGCTGGTAGTCTGGGCAACAGCAGCATCCAGAGAGTTAAGATCAGTTCCCATGCCATTATACCCCAGAGGCTCTAAATCCTACCTCAGTAGTTGCCTGCAGTTTTCTAAGAATTTTGGGTTTTTTCAGTCAACTAAGAATCTTTCTAAGATCCTTGTTTTTTTCAGTCAAGTATGTTTATTAGAAGGAATATTGTCAAGTAGAATGTAAAACAGTAAAATGCATAACATTAGAAAATATTAAAAATATTCAAAAGGTAGCTGAATTAATAAGCTGAAATAATAAGTTTATAAGTTATTGTAAGTAAGAATTTCTTCTACACCCTCTATTTTAGTGTTCTGTAGTTGGCACTGTGTATTTCTTTGTAGTTGAGACAGCCAGTGATACTACAGAAACTCTAGAGAGAGCAGAAAAAAATGGATTTTATAGAATATTACAAAAGGATTCAGACTGTATCATAGACTGCAAAAATCTTGCCTGTCTGTGCTGCAATTTGACATGTTTATATTGAATGTTTTGTATTGTGTTTCACATCAAGTCAGTGAACTTTGTTTGCCAGATTTTTCAGTCCCATGAATCATCTGCTGTAAAGATAATCCAATTAAGACCTACCAATATGATAGAAGTAATTGTATTTTAGTCTATCATGTGAACAACATATGATGTGAAATTATGAAGAGCTTAATCACTTTGTTAATAGCACAATCCATGTTGCTGCAGTACAATTAAGTAATACCAGGTTTAAACCGTGAAACGTGCCCACGTTTTTTCTTTTTTCAATGCCATATTAAAGCAAAATTCCTGTGATTCCCCTAGTGCCTATCAGTATCAGCCAGAATCACTAACTCTGCTCCAGTGAAAGGGAGTTTCTACATGGTGGAATTATATGAAAACAGGAAAAATAAATACCACAACTTTTTTCAAAGAGGGACATGGGGTAATTCAGAACAGATCATTTTACAAAACACATTATTTATTCTCCAGAAATATACACTGAATTTCTTTTCTCCTTGTCTTTATTGTTCATTCCTAACGTTCATTCCCATAATAAAGCCAGTGGGAGTTGAAGGTGATGTGCTATTCCTGCCGTGTCATGCACACTGGTGGAGTGAGAACTCCCTGCCAGTTAACACTGTGCATCCCATATCAGTGTTGTCACCATGAGTGCAAACAACGTGTTAGGGAGTCCTACCTGTTAGATACCAGTTTTATCTGGTTTATGTTCTCTTTCAGTGAGAAATAGGACCAGGCATGTCTATGTGTGGATTTCAGTTATTTGTTTCTAAATAGTGAGTTGTTTTACCTGTGGGTGAAGGTAAAGAAAGTAAAGGTACATAGTAGCATGCTATCTTGTTATCAAAGATGTAATCAGATTCTGAAGAGCATCTAACCCACAATGGTAATGACGTAAAGCAAGTAACTACAGTCACTTCATACTGCATGTCCTGAACAGATTTAGCTACTCGGAGGTTCTGAATTTTCAAATTCAAGATCCGAATTACGTTGACCCCACATAATTACACAAAAAAGGCTTCAAGATTTAGCCATCACTCCCTGAAAAATTGTAAAGAGTCTCCACATTTGGTTGCTCAGGTGATTACTGAGAGGACAGCACGTTTTTACAACTTTGCAATAGCTGTAGGACAATCTGTGACACTCCCCATGTGTGCTAGTGTAGATGAGCCCAGAGATTATGGAATTTGTTTGAACATGCTGTGTGTTTCTTTTCTTACTCGTTTCCAAATCTGTGTCATGAACTGCACCACAGTACTTCATAAAAAATGTAGTAGTCCTGTAGTTGTTCCCATGCAAATAATTTGCCTTTTTCTTTAGGCAACATTTCAGAAACAACAGCAGCATGCAAAAAGACATACTCTGGATGTAGGGCAGGTTGTGATAAATGAGTGTTCACCAGATACCCAAATGTCACAGAGCTAGCTTTGCAGATATGCAGAGCCTACAACGTAATGGTCTTCCAAGACACATTTTACCTAATTTCTGTGGTTCACTCACTGAGCACATGTACAGAGGCCAGACTGGTTCTGCCACCTTATTACACAGAGCCATCATCTCCTAGGCCCTGGAAAGCTTCAGGCTTGGCAGATGTGATGGATTGAGTGCTACATGCAGTGCAGCCAGTTGCAGGTGCTATTCCCTTGCAGTACTTCCTGCTCCGCTTTCCCTGGGTAACACAACAAGAAATGGGTTATCCCATACAGATGAAGCATATATTCCCTCTAGCTTTTTATACTGGGACTACCTGAAAGATGGGTACCAACAGATTTCTCTTGGGATGCTCATTTTCAGCAATTTTTTGTCTGCTCTGTTTTTCTTCTCTTATCCTTCTCACTCTCATCCCTCACTTCTCCGACTCTGCATTTACGGCCTTTATTTGAAGGATTTTCTGTCTGTTACCGAGCTTGTAAAAGGACTATGTGCTACCTGAGAGAGTAGTGCCAAGGAGCCAAGGTACGTGTTTTTTCATATGGGCTCAGACAAGGGAATTGTCCTGTGGCCTCATGTTCATGTGTTGCAATCCCAGAGACCCAAACTGCGCCTTTCATGTTCTGTGTCAGTGGCTGCTGGGACAGAAAATGTAGACACCATGCTATACAGCTTGTGCTGTACTATGCACAGCTACAAGGAGATATTTGCCTTAGAAAATTAAATTAAAGCCATGGGATTGTACTGTTTTTTCCACTTTCATTCTTTCCTTCTGCATAGTATTGCAGAAATCTGGACCTTAAGCCGTACGTGCCATTAAGCTGTAAGTAGAGGATTGCTCTTGTAGTAAAAATCATAACCTAACTTAGCCGTGTGGGCAAGAAGGAAAAGGAAGGAGAGGGGATGGAAAAGAAAGAAAAAACAATTTATCATGGACAGGAAGAAAGGTGCAGTGGTTGAAACTGAGGAAACAGGAAGAGAGCAACCAGGAAAACTGATGTTCTGCTCTTTGAAATAGCAGAAGTAAATTATTCCATAAACAAGAAAGAAACAAGTGAAAAGAAAGGAAAAATCCTAATATGTAGTAGAGGCTTTGCCTACTATAGGGTGTTTTGTGGTTGTTAGAAGTAATTGCATACGTAAGAATTAGTTTCAGAAATGGTGGAGTATCAGTAGCATTCACGTAGCGAAATTAACATTTTATAAGACTTCAGTGTGTATTTGCTCAGGGCTGCTGTAATCAATGTCATTTTAAAAGCACTGGTGACCAAGTGCAATATGTTTATGCTGGACTACACTTCTTTCTGTGCATCATAATTCCCAGGGAGAAAATTCCAGTAGAACTTGATTATTGAGACGAGGATCAAAAAGTTCTTATTTACATCCATTTCCGGTACATAAGCAAATTTATTCTGCTAACTTTCTAACCATTTCTTAGTGTTTCAAAATAAAATTTCTTCCTATATTCCCATGCTAAATTCAAGCAGCATATGCTAGATGCTAGCCCCAGTTAAAAGGTAGCTGCATTTTACTGTGGTTTGGCATACTACACAAGTTAATATGGATATAAGTGCTCTGTCTGGTAAAGGAATAGCATGAACAAGGGAGGGAGCGGAATAATGTCATTTCAAGAGATTATTGGAATGAGGAAGTCTATTCTCAGTTACTGCCACTTGATAAATAATATCCTTACCCAAAAAAATTTAAGCAAATATAAATATGTAAGTGAAAAAGCTTAAGGAAACTCTACTAAAATCTTGAGAGCATGTGGAAAGTTTTCCACTTCATTAAGTGGAAAAGAGAACTCAGAAGAGTGAAAATGAGGGTGAATCTCTCTACCTGGTAGTAATCCTGCTAAATGTACAATGATCAAACTTCCCAGCTGGTCAAACATGACAGTCACCACCTGGAATGAAAGGCACGTGGTTAGAATGTGTCCTAGTCACACCTGCTCAAAGTAAAGTGGCATTGTACAACTTAAGAAACATACAGTCTACTCTTGCTGCAGTGTAAGCATATGCCTACCCTAAGTCATGTGAAGAGTTTGAAGACATGAAGAGTACATGTATGCTCACATTCAGCTATTTACACTAGTATTTTCATGGTCAAAGCCTTAGCAACTTACTTCAATACATGTAACCATTTTACAAGCAGAGTTTTATCTTGCTTGGGCTTATCTTAAAGTGCAGACTAATTATTTTCAAAACATTTAGTTTAGTCACTAGATTAGAAATAGACATCATTGTGTCTTATCATTCACTGATCAAGGGAATTTACATAATATTGCAAATATCTTCAAGGCTATTAAGATTCAAGATTGTTGCAAGGAATTTAAACTGTCCATGTACTCTGACACAGATGACACCTAAATCAGAAATCTTAATAGTTGCTTATAATAGCCTATTTGCCTGAAAGGTTAAATTGCTCGTTTTCCATCTCTTTATTAACAGGAAAGACTTGGTAGGAGTTCATCATCTGCCTCTATTTTCTTTCAGTTTCTTTGTGCAAGTGCAGGTAGAGCACAGAAAAGATGGTTCATTATTGTTTTGTGCTCTCAGAGTCAAATTCTGTGAATGTAACTAGTAGTTTACATTTCTGCATTGACTAACATCCAGATCGTGTGTGAACTAGCACAAACCACAACCATGGTGAATCTTTAGGGAAGATTTTTGCAAAAATCTTTACATTCTAGAAAACAATGTTAATGAGTTTCTTCTTTAGTAGAGAACTGGATATGAGATCCCTGTCTATTTCCTTCAGTATCAAGAGTACGGACCAGGTGTCTGGGCACTTGCCTAAATCTGATTTTGAACCTGGTGGTATTGTGTGCCTCCACAACTTCAATCACTTAAAATAAGGAACCTATCCTATAAGCCTGTTTAGTCAAACTTTACACCAGCTTCTTGAGCAACATCTAACTTAAATGCCTTGTATACCATCAGATATAAAACTAGGGGAAGAGGTGCATTTGGCACTAGCAGCTTTCCTGGGACCCTGCAAGTTTACATGAGCCACTGAGGCTGGTAAAGGTAGACTTGTAGCACCTTCCTGTGCTCTTGGAACAATTCTGCTGGAAAATACACACCACTCATCACTAAAATACCAAGGGATGTAAATAATTTCATTAACTTCAGTGAGGCTATTCATATGAATAAGACCTTTCAACACTCAGTGGGTAATGAAGGGTTCTGAGTTGCTGTGTCTCTCACTGAGTCCAGTTAGAAATTGGATCTCTTGATACTCAGATTAGCCAGGACTGAAGCATTATGAAGTTTGTATGTGAAACAGCAGTCATAATGCTTTCTAAACATTGACGAATGCATTTCCTATACCACTGATTTTCATTTGAAAATCATATTGAAATGGAAAATAGAGGTATTGCCTGTCAAACTAAAGAAATTTGTCTTTGGACCTATGATTTATTTTCTTTTGGTAGAACTGTCATTTGTCTCAGAAGTTAGAACTGTCTGTTAATTCATTTAATCCAAAGATGAGAGGAAGTACGAAGGTGCCTTGTGTCATGGCTCAATCACTTATAGTCTGATATTTTGTAGATTGGTTGTGTCGTGGAATGAGTGTGAAATATGCTGAGTGTATTTTTGTTGATCAATTTCCTGGGTATTATTAAATTAATTTAGTGATTGTAGTCACACTCTTTTCTAATTATGTAGAGCAGCAATTACTGAAAGTATTGCTGCTGGGTAGACATTTTCGTCAATACAAATTTTCTAAAATATTTATATCATATCACTTTCTTTCTTTAACGTTTTGTTATGTTTATATATTATATTGACTTTTTTTAATGCCAGTTATGGGTCTTCTAGAGCTAGTGAAAGCAGGTAAAAAGTCACTGCTGGACTGGATTAATAATCAGAGGACATAATCAAGATTTTTCTGACATACCTAAAAACATCCTCCAAGTTCAGAATTATATGTGTTATTACTTTAGAAATTCCACCATGGCTGTAAAAATGTGTCTATTGCTTGCTCTTTTTGTTTTACTGTTCTCCTATTTTTCTTCCTTTTCCCCCAAGTCTCTACTATAAATTACTGCTAATTTGTGTCACATTTTTTATGTGCCTTTTAGGTATTGGAGTTGGCATGCTGGTACGGGAATATGGCAAACTGTCTAACCTGGATAAATTCTACTTTTCCTTTCCTGGGGAAGTGCTGATGAGAATGCTCAAACTCATCATTCTGCCGTTAATCATATCAAGTATGATCACAGGTATGACTGGAAACGTACTGTTAACTGATGAGATTATCATTGTGCTTTAGCTTTCTTTCTAAGAGAACCTTTAAAAACAATTTGATGGAACTCTATAAGGAAAAGTATAGATTACATACATTTAGATTAAGATTTTCTTTATACAATGAGAATGGATTTGGAAGGATTAGCACCATTATCTGGTAATGAAGTTATAAAGTGCTGTGAGATAAAAACATGTTTATAGATTTTTGTATCTCTTTCTCCCTGTTTTCAGGAGTGGGTTAAACAGTTGCAAATTGCAAGCCCAAAGCTGCAACTGCATATTCTCAGGTACAGAATTAATTATTGTAAGTAGTCCCATGCTGCCATTTCACAAGAAAGGGAGAGCTGATCTCATAGCTTACTGTCATAGAAAGAGGAGATTCCTCACCTACACTTCCCTGGTCTCAACAAAGTCCCATGATGTACCTTGCATGAGCTCAATCATTTGCTGAATCCTTCTGTGAGTCCATTCAATTCACTGACCTGACAGAAAACTATAAATTAGGGGGGGAAAAAAAATAAAAAAGAAAATCTGTTTGGTATGCTTGGTTTAAAGGAGTTTTCAGGAAGTGCAAGAGAGTGAGGAGACTGTGTGGCCAGGAGGGGGTTATGGAAAGAAGAGCAAAGCTTCCCTCTTTTGGAAGAAGCAAGCAAGCCGTTGGCTGGAACCCTGCCATGGAATGCTAGAATTTGCTAACAGCTCACCCAGTAGGAAAGATTTGGAAAGATTTGCCGCAGCAAGCCCAAAGCGAAGAGGCGGAACTGGATGTCAAATACATTTTCTGGAGGAAAAAAAAAAAAAAAAAAGTGAAGAAAATCAAACAAATTTGTCTTTATTCTTTAAGCCTTTATTGAGGGAACTGGGATTGTGACTATTTTTAGCTTCCTACAATGAATCAGGACACATTTGTCACTATACTGTCCCCTTTCATCTCCACAAAGCCTGTATTTTGGGAATGTATTCATGTCCAGGTGTTTGTTATTTGGTTGAATGGTCATAGAAATGCATCAGACATTTGCAGAAAAGGAGAGCATGTTGTGATCAGAAAATGAAAGGGAGAAAGGGAGATTTCAATCATGCAATGAAAGTGCTTTCAAGAATAGGATATTGAATACAAACTCCCAAGCTCCAGTCCCTTCATCATCTTTGTGGCCCTTTGCTAGACTTGCTCCAGTAAGTCCATCTCTTTCCTGTAGTGGGGAACCCAGAACTGAACACAGTACTCCAGGTGTGGCCTCACCAATGTTGTGTTTAGGGGAAAGATCACCTCTCTCCACATGCTGGCAGTGCTCTTCATAATGCTGCCCAGGAGGCTGCTGGCCACCTTTGCTGTGAGATGTTGCTGTCTTATGGTCTCCAGCCAGTCAGCCTCCAGCATGTATTGGTGCCTGGGGTTATTCCTCCCCAGATGTAGAGCTTTGCATTTGTCCTTGCTGATCTTCATGAGATTCTCTCGGATGAATTCTCCAGCCCATCCAGGTATCTCTGAAAAGCAGTAAAACCATCTGTGTCAGCCACTCCTCCCAGTTTTATATCATCTGTGAACTTGCTGAGGGAGCACTCTGCCCCATCATCTGGGTCATTGATAAAGATGTTAAATAGTATTGACCCTAGTATTGACCTCTGGGGTACACCAGTAGTGACTTGCTTACAACTGGACTTGTGCTGGTGATCAAAACCTCCTAGGCTTGGCCATTCAGCCAGTTTTCAATTCACCTCACTGTGCAATTATCTAACCTGTACTTTGTCAGTTTTTGTGTGGGGATGTTATGGGAGACAATGTCAAAAGCCTTACTAACATCAAGATAGACAATATGACCTCTTTGCAATTCCGATTTTTAGAACCAAAGCAAAATTCACACTTTAAAAAAAATACTGTAAAGAATAGAACAAGGAGAGGAATGAAAAAATTAAGGAGGATCCAGGATGTGTCTTCAGTCATGTCTGTAAACAAGACAGGCACCTTACGGTCAGTGGCAAGGGCACATCTCTGCATTTGGCTGTGAACTTTTCCTGGAATTCGACACAAAAGTATTTTCCTCAAAAGTAACCTCATCATTAGTGACTAAACATAGGACATACAAGGATAGCACCACAACTTGCGTGCTGGCTGTCTTTGGTGGGACCAGATGTGTTCTGAGTATGCCCACCTCCTCAGGATTTGCATATTATGCAGACCTTATAGGGCTTATATCTGATGATCACAGCTGCAAAACCTGTGTACACATTCACATCTGCTCAGTGGCAGACATTTAGGGCCCCAATACATAGGAAGTTACTGCAGTAAAACTTGCGACAACACATCAGATGGTCCTGAATGACTGTCTTTTTAGTTCACAAGCTAAGGGGATGCTACTTAGCTCACCATAAGAGAAAGCTGAACATTAAGTCATGTTTTTGTGCCTTTGCTGCAGGCTAAGACTGTGCACAGAGACAGTTGCAATGGCTCATTCAGTGCGTAACTGTAACCAGACCATGTTGCTGGGTCCAAAGGCATCTAGGAAGTTTTGATGCCTACAGGAGGCTATTTTTTGAATGTATGTCATGTCAAAATACTGCGTTTTGGTGACTAGTAACATTTTCGCACAAGAATCACCAAGACGTTATTGAAAATACAATCTGTATTTTTCTTTTTTAGGATGAGAATGTCATAAAAGATGATGTCACATCCTGAAAAACATCAACTTATACATATGCTTTTGAGACAGTGAGCTATGTACAAATATGTGTCCCATGACGAGATCCTTGTCCATTTGGACATAATGATGTAAATGAAGCCCACAGAAAAGACAGTGATGGTAGGAATCACTCCTTGAGATTCCAGGAGTTTGTGCAAAATTTAAATGATTACTAATTTTAACTTGTTGGGGGAAATCCTGTCTTAGTGGAAAAACTCTCACTGACTTCTTCATTTAGAGTAGGAACCCACTTAGTCTATTTTCAAATTGAAAAGTCAAAATTCTCCCTCCTTAGTTAAATGGAGGGCTTTGTAGAATGTGATTTTCCTTTGTAAATCCAGTTCCTCAGAGTGTAAAAGAGGGAAGGCATTGTTTACATACTTATTTTACATAGCCTGTAAGTTGCAATTTGTAAAAATTTTCCATTGTCCTACCTGGAGGCTGAACTGTAACCTAGTAAAAGAACTAATGTAAGCACTAAGCACTTTTTTGTTTGGAAAATTTTGAAAAGAACCTTGCTTTGGAGACAGGAGAGTCCAAGTAGTGCTATGGTCTTTTAAATTCTTCTTAGTCTACCTCAGAGACAAATTTTAATTGTTTTCTTCTCATAATTATTTTAATGGATGGCAGATGTAAGCTTAATTTACTCTGACCCAGAAGCCCACCACTGATAGTTCAGTTCAAAACAACTAGACTCTTCTGGATCTCCATGAGATTTCTATCTCTCAGATTAGCTAATAGTATAGTAATGCATCATTCATGTGAAGGAATTATTTGTATTTTCTGTTTCCTGCTGTAGTGGCATGGGAAAACTGACAATTGCTATGACATCCAGAATTACATCTGTACTGAGTGTAATACTCCACAGCCCATATCCACTGCAAGTAATGCTCTAAAAAAAGAAATTATTAGGCAAATATAAAAAATACATTATTTTTCAGTGCCCTGTAGGGAGAAAGAGTTGAGAGGAATCTCTTATGTGCTTCCTGGGAGTTTTGAGGCTTAAAATCTAATCACTGGGAGTACTTAAAGACTATGAAGTGTCTTTGAAAGTCTTGGATATTCACAACTCTAATTTCATTCAGAGGATGAAAATTCACTAGAGCTGAGCAGTATATTTAATCACATCTGCATACTGAGCAGACTAGTCCCTGTTAATCACTTTTAGCCTTCTTTTTCATGGGCTGAGATTCACAGGGTACGTAATGGCAGTAAATGTTTGCAAATCTGTTTTCTGTCTGGATCGCAACAGGACTTAGGCTGGCGACAAGAGTTTCCTGGACAGTTGTTCCCCTGTACTTTGGTACAAGCTGGGGAAACTTATGTGCCTGGCCTGGAGCTAAGTAATCAACACAAAGTGTCTGGCCTTCTTTCCTGCACATAAGTCCCATGTTAGTAGCTAGGGTCAGGAGATCTGGATCTTACCCAACACTCCCAGCCCTCCAGATACTACCAAAGTGCCATGGCTCTGCTTCCCATGTCTCTTCATTCAGTCCTTCTAAGATGGGGTCATTTCAGATTGCCTGTCTTACTGACTTTCAAACTACAAGCCGTGGACCATGATGTGGAGGTCTTTCTTTAAGGCTAGAATGTTTTCTGTCAAAAATTTCCCCTAAAAGCTGGCATCACATGTCTGAGAAATGACCTTTCTTTTATGTTTCCAGGGTTACCCGTAAATGTGAGAAATCTTAGCTATGTAGCGATCATGTCTATTCTGTTTTCTGCATCATGTTTTGGGTTAAAAGATGTGACACATAACACAGCAGGTCCATTTCTCAGATCTCATGATTTTATCAGCTGTTCAACATGTTTTAAGTTCTACAATAACCTTTCCCTCATTTCTTATCTTTTCTCCCTGACGAAACATTAATAAAGCTTTTCCTTATGTTTCTGACACTTCCAGTCTTCACAAGCAGCTCCAAAGAAGCTAGAACAGATGCATGGGAGTTTCCTGGCTCGTGATTTTGTGCAGGGTCAGCTACGGGGAACACCAAAATTCCTTAAAGCAATTGATGAGGTATTTGTAGGTTACACACAGCATACCTCAGGAACAGTGTAAAACAGGCAGTATCAATTGCCTTTCTGAGTGCAGCTGTATGTGAGCTATAAATACAATAAGTGCCTTGCTGTGGGTCTGATGTTGCTCCAACCACTAGGTTTCCATGACTATAGAAATAAACTCTGTCTTTACTCCAGGGCCTTCTTTAATTACTCCTGCAGTACTGCCTGAAGCATCCTGTCAGTTCCACCTTGCCCAGTACCAACTGCACACTCTTTTATTTGCACGTCTTGCTCGTAGTACAAAGATAATGATTCCACAACAAATCTGGCTTATTCTAGTTGACAATGACCTATTATAACTGTGTGTGAGAAAGAAAAATGTCCCAGTGATGTACCTGGGCCATATGACTTTTCCCATTTGCAGAGACCATTGCGTTCCCTGTGGAAAGAGGATGTAGAATTGTGGCTGATGGATGCGTATCTTAAATAGGTTATTTTTTCTTTTCCATTGTTCAAAATTAAAGCATCGGTTTCCTACCTTGGAGGCATGTTTGGGAAGTTACTAGTTTGCTTTATCACAGTGCCACTGAGTTTGGTGAATGGGGACAAAATGTACAAAATGGGAGACAAAGAGCTGGAATGCAAATGAGAAAAAATCAAAGTAGATTATTAATCAGATTGTTCTTATTTCTCATGTTTATCTTTGAAAGTCAGAACAATTCAGATGTAAACAACCTTGGTTTTGTCCACTATGTTAGTAATTAAAGTTAAAACACACTGAGGCTGTGCCTATGCTCAGGAATAGACTTCCCAGTTTCATTAGGTATAAAATGTCCACAGATTTAAAGTACTGTAAAGGAGCACAGGCAAGGAAACGGTGGGAGAACAAATCTATTTTGTTTCCTATAGTGTGGGGGTTCCAAAACAATTTTCCTTTGGTATGACTGTTCCTGGGGTGGTAGCTGCCTCAGCAGTTTCCATTTCTGCAACTCCAAGAAGCACAGCTATTGAGAGACGGTCTGTGACTGAGGCATCCTTAACAGGCCCTGGGCATCACCAGTAGGCACACTAGTTTCCACACCTTAGGTAATCCCTGATCTAGCTTAACATACTCAGCGACTGTCTCTTGGGATATCTGCGTGTTCTTCTCTTGCTTTTCTATGTTTCTGAAGTTGCAAGAACCTCTGAGAAAGCAGGTCCATTGTATTAGTAAACTAGTTACCTGGGCTCAGGCAGGAGGCTCCTCTTGTCTGTTTGTATCATGTGCATTGTGCAAAGGACAGAAAATGTTACACTGCTGTTAATGAATTTTGCCTTCAGTTGTACTGAGGGATGCTGGAGGTCCTGTCCCTGCTGTCTATGTGCAGTCATTGAGGCAGGGAGGACTGCAGAGTCATGGGCTATTAATGGACAAGGCTTTGTGCCCATCCTCTTTGGATTACTTCTGTCACAGTCATCTAGTTCTTTCCCATCAATATCAGTTGACCTTACGTAACTGAGACAGCCCCTACATTATTTAAGGTTTTAAATTATAGTAATAAAACGTTGAAGTGCACTTCTGGTTCATGGAGCATGATTACCACCAGCTCTCAAGGGCAAGGAGCCCCAACACAACAGCCATTCTGCGGCATTGGCAGTCAGTGCCTCCTGTCCCAGCCGTATCACTGGGGGCTGCTGCTGGCAACACTGTGGATGAGTCTGAAGTGAGTTAGTGTCTTCTGCTTTTCTGTTCTGGAGCTGAGGATGTAAACAACGATTCCACTGTATAAACCAGATTGCAGTCACTTTTTTATTCCATTTCCCTTTGTGTGGACGCCATGACAGATTAAAAAACGTGGTGTCATGTTTTCTTTTTAAGAGTCTGGAAGCTAAAACTTGTCACCTCTGTGTTTTACCACCAGCAATCCTGAGGTAAATCAAGCACTTTCAGTACTCCAGGTTTTCTGTGTTCATATATATTTCATCTATAGCAGAGGCTATGTTTCTGCTACATCCATGAACTGAATCTGATTTCTGTTACAAATCTTGCTAGCCTGTCCATCTTTGCAGATTGATGTGTCATCTTCACTCCTTATGAGTCTTATTATATTCCACCCAAGAAATATCGTATCTCCTGAAAAAGCCATTAACTTGGGATTTTATAACCTCTAAGAGTTTTCTAGAGGAAAATTACAATTTTCCTAGGAGTGGAAGGCAGTACTAAATACCTTCTTTCTATGCATGTAGTCCAATAAACTCTCTAGGGATGCCTGTTCTATGCCCTGTTCATAATACAATGCTGCAATGCTGATTGTGCCAACTATCTACAGGGCAGCACAACAGTCCCTTAGCAAACTGATACTCAGGGTCAGAAATTTTTCTTTACATCTTACCTTCCTTCCATTTTATAATGGTTTCGTCCCATTCATTGGCATAAGCTATTCATCTTGCGTGTATTCCTCCCTTTCTATCTAGTATTTGGAAAGGTTCATAACAGCTACTTTTTCAACCCCATCCTAAATAATCCAGGACATCCTCTCTCAGTATTTGGAATATTCTTTATAACTATTATTGCATTCCATGCTTTAGTCTGTTTTTAAAAAAAAGAAGAAAATCTTTTTTTCAATGCCTCTTCAAAGTTAGAAGGCTAGTATTTACCATGCTAATCCAGTGGTAGTCTCACTGGATCATGTAAGTAGGAATTGGGAATTTTCTGATTTAATTTTTTTGTGGTATTTAAATAGCACTAACAGGTGCTTATTCATTACCTGCATGCATCTCTCTCTCTCTTCCCCCTTCTCCCTCTCCACGCCGCCCCCCCCCCGCAGTTCGTTAGTTTTTTCAGTTCGTTTGTAAGACATTCTTCTGTTGCATTTACACAACATTACTAGTAGAATAACAATCATTTGCTCCAAAGAAGAGAGATTAATTAAATTTCTATCAAGTCTATTGGAAAGATAATTACTACAAGCTGTCATAGAAATCCTTTTCCTTTCCAGTAAGTAACAAGGAAAGACACCATAACTGCTTTTATAGAGGGACTGACAGAATAGGAATGGAAAAATTCTAGTCACAAACACTAAAGACAGAGGTGGTGGGTCACCAAAAATCTCATTTGAGAGATTGCATATTCGCAGTGTCTTTGGGCCTTCCATTTGGCATAGCTTCTTCATTACCTGATCTTCTCAGCCAATATCTGACTCAGAGCTATCCTTCTAATGAGACTTAGCTGTGTATGTAATTCAGTTAGCTAGTGGAAGACTAGGTAGAAATCATAATTCAGAGCCGCATGACACAGTAAACAGGAGGGAAAAATAAAATTATATGAGATGCATATCAATGAAAGATAGTTGAGAATGATCTACAGGTAATAACAGATAGCAGCATGTGAGTCCTGTATCTCAGCTGAATGGTGAAGTCGTGCATACAATCATGCTGACTGAAGTTGCAAATGTGGGTGGTATTTTAATAGACAGTTGTGAATTAGTTGTTTGGTCCTGACAGTCTTGTTCATGTGCAAGGGATGTAGTATTGCATTTCCTAGAGAATTCCACAAAGCAAAGGGAAAAAGAGCAAAAGATTCACCATTCAGGCCTTGGAAGGAAACAACAGTAATTCCTGTTGAACCTTACTTGTAAACTTCAGATTTCAGGGAGAATATGAAGAAAGTGATCTTTCAGATTAATCACAGCCATAGTAAATTTGTACTACAAGATCATTCCAACTAAAACAGCAGAATAGGAGAGAAAAGGCTCAGAGCCTGGAATGGGAAGAGGGAAAAATCACAGATGGGTCAAAGATGATTTCAATAAAGGATAAGCTCCGAATTCACCAGTGTTACAGTGATTCCCCCTGCAGCTGTTACTGTATGAAGTGTATACAGTATGGTTTTCCCTTCAAAAGGTGAGCATAGGCCAAGGACAACCCAAAATACTCGTCCAAAGACAAAAGGACAGAGGACAGATGGCTTTGGTACTCTTCCTTGTTCTTCAGAAGCCCTGATCTTCACACAGGAAATGAAGAGGTACTGGTGGGATTGCCTTGCAAAAGCAGACATCAGAAGTGGATATAGCCGCATCATCAGGAGACTGGTTGGGTGAAAAATGTTCAGATTAGTTGGTGAATTTAACATTTAGTCTATTCATACTCTTTCTGAGTCTCAGGGAGTGTGACTCCAACCTGTGTCCCTGTTTAGGAAAAATCACTGTGGACTGATGAGTCACAAGGGAGATTGCATGGGTGGTGCCAGGCATTTTGAGCATAAAGATCTCCCCAAACCTGACTTCATGTTTATGAACTGTCCTGAATTCATAGGACAGCAGAGAAGACCTTTCCCTGCTGTGAAAAGGAAACTTTCCCATTTGTATCCATCACCCAACTGTCAAACAATGTCAAAATTTGCATGGAAATAGGATGAAATATAATCTTATATGTGTGAGATTCCTTCCTTTCCTGGCAGTAGCTGATTAGAGCTGGCCATAGCTCATGGAACAAGAATGCAAATTTTGATTCTCTTCGACACTTAGAGGAATAAGAAAATAAGCAATAAGCTTGCTACGCAAGTAAACACTGGAGCTAGAATTTGGTGTTCAGTTCCTCAAGCAAAAATCATGTGTCACTTCTGAAAATACAGGCCAAATACTGTTTTAGTATTAGCAGTGTTTCGCTTTGCAAGTAGAAGAAAAGTATGGCAACTAATTCAAAACGGTCACTTGCGTCTAAGAAAGATTGCTGTTGGGACTTGACCAACAGCTCTGTGATGATCAGAGGATGAAATGAGAATGGTCAGTACAAGGTAAATGACATTGCAAAAAACAAGTTAGAAAGGAGAGGTCATACCACAGTCAGGTGCAGTTGAAATTTTGATACTGCTCATGTCTTAAATTAGAAACACTCCCAGCTCCATCTTTTAAAGCCAAGTAACTTCATGCATTTCAGACAGCTATCCATGTATCAAGGGTGCTGTGTCTGCACTGCTTAATTCTTTTTTCCACCCCCCTAGTATTTTTTGAAGAGTAAAGCTTATATTTTTGCAACAACACATAACATAGTGCACCCCTGGCAATAAAACAACACTGCTATTTTTATATAAAACATTGTGGTCCCCCTAGAAGGATTGCTTACTGAAATTCTCTATATGCATTTTAAGGTTCTCCTGTGTTTTTCTATTTTCATATGTCTGTTGCAACATTCTGTAAAAAATTTTTAAGTGAACCTGACTATAACAGAATCATAAAATAGTTTGGGTTGGAAGGGACCTTTAAAGGGCATCTAGTCCAAACACCCCCTGCAATGAGCAGGGTCATCTTCAACTAGATCAGGTTGCTCAGAGCCCCAACCAGCCTGATCTTGAATATTTCCAGGGATGGGGCATCTACAGCCTCTCTGGGCAACTTGTTCCAATGTTTCACCACCCTCCTCATAAAATATTTCTTCTTTATATGTAGTCTAAATCTTCACTCTTTCAGTTTAAAACTATTACCCCTTGTCTTATAGAGTAGGATATGCTGGATGTCCATCACATCACTTCTATGACCTAGTGACTGCACATTGCAACCAGAAGAACCAAGATGTAAGGAAAGAATTAAAACGTGTATGCTTGGCAGAAGCTGGGAATTCTTTAGTGATTCCTCTAGCATATGCAGAAATTCCTGTTAAGGCAATAAGACTGATGGCAGTTTGGAGCAGTTTTAGAACTGCATTTTGTCCTTGAATCAACATCTTAGTCATAGATGAGAAGGTGTAAAAGCCATAGCGTTCTATTCTTCAGGAACTTTTGTTGCTATTTTTTTGTTACAATAGTGAATTAAATATCAGAACCCCAAGAGAATTGTATACAGTTGATGTGGTGCACCATACTTCAGTTATTTCTCCTCAGAAATGTGATTAGCTCCTAAAACTAATCAAGAAAGCTACGATGTGGCTGGCAGTTGTGTGGACGTGGAACGGCCTTGAGCCAGACTCTTCCATCTGGCACTGAGTCATACTTAAGGAGAAGAGCCTGCCACGGGTGCTGAGAGCTGGCTAAGTGGCATCGATCTTTGTACAAAGAAAACTCACGTGTTGGTCATCGAGTGTAGCAGCATTGGTAGAGGGAGGTAAATAGCCCAGCCTTTTGCTGATTAGTCTTAATGATCAATTTGTTGTGCAGATGAAGCGAGATGGTGGAAGAAACAGATCCCATCAGCTTCCATTGATCTTCAGAAGCTTTGAGAACAGCTAAGAAGTACTGCAGGTGATGCACTTGATGACACTGAAATTTGTAGAGCAGAAAAAATTACCATGGTGTCTAGGTACAATTGTTGCTGCTGAACAGAGTCAAACACAGCACCAAATTGTAGATGTAGTCTCTCATATGTATTGAAAAAGAACACCTGGAAGCATAAATCATTGTGCCTGGTTGGGACACCTCTGTAGAATGGTGTGACAAACTCTAAGGATGTAGGTGTTAGCCCCTAGGGAACCAGTAGGTTGGTAATTACTGGAAGTCAGAAGAGACCTGTGATTGTTTCCAGTCCTTAATGCAACCCTTTTCACTCACAGGTCTCACAGGACCAGCAGATTAATGAAGCACAGTGAACAACTCTAGAATTACAGTGTTATACCTCATGCCAAAGCCATTGGACACATATGCGCTCATATAGGCCTCCAAAATGAACTCTGATACAAACCACACAACACAGTGCTATATAATCTTGTACAGAGAGCATTTTCTTTACTTGGCTTTTAGTCATGTTGGGCTCTGATTTGCTTGTTTCTGTTTAAAATATTTATCCCAACTGTGCACATCTCAGAGGGGAAAAAAAAATCTATTATTTATGGATCACAGTGTTTCAGTTTTTCACCCATTTTGGTACCTGTGGTACAGAGCAAGTGTTCTACCCTGGCCAGTAGATCTCTCAAGTGTTGGTAATTTTTCTGTGATTGTAGCAGCTCTAGTCAGTCACTTGGCTATCCACTCCATGCTGTATAAAAATGTAGTTCTAGAATGGATTTTATTATGAGGTTCCCAAATGTTGATACCAGCATGAAATTTCTATTTTATGTGGGAAATTTAGGTCATTGCAACAGGCAGGAACAAAATAGGAGGAGAAGCTAATGGGGTAGTAACTTTTCAATATTTTTGAAAGTTTTAGTAACGCACCGTAAATGATTCCTTCTCCAGCACTCCATTAAATAAAATGAAAAGATTAATATTAACGAGTACTTGGTTTATTTGCCTGACTTTATGGGTTGCTCCTTAGGAATTGCCATCAGCTCTTAAGTCTTTGTTAATGGCCAGCTTCAGAGATAAAAAAGCTGTATAATATCCAGATGCAGAATAATTTCACACTACAGAGGTTTCAGTCTAATCTAGTAGGTTGATATTGCTATAAATGGAAACAACTGGGTTCTTTGTCTTTCACATTATATTAACTGCCGTGACTTTAGATATTTCTACAACCTCTGTACAGTTTCAATAGCTCTGCCTCCTACTTAGCTCTTGGCCTCAGCAACACTCAAAAGACAGCACAGTCTGCAATCTAGTTACACAGGTGATGAAAGATATTTCCTTACAACTAGTGTGAATTGCTACATGGCAATGTAGCTAGTTGGTGGCAGTTTCCACTGCTCCTGTGTCAGGAGAGGAAGAGAACAGGAATTCCCTATTTTCTGTATAAATGCCTCAGACATAGTGAATGTGAAGCCATGTTGCTCTAGGGTTTGTTACAAAGTCCGCAGTACTTTATCTGATGCAGAGATACACAATTACACTGCTCCACAGCCGTTTTGCTGGCATGCTGGTGCAGGGTTTGAAAGACCTCAGCTGAAATTTTACTCAACAGAAAGCTGTGGGTATTTCAGATTTCAGGGGGCCTTTGGGTGTGGCAGACAGGCCTATGAATTTGTCTGAATGGTTTACCTGACTCCAATACCTGCACAGGTTTGTTTTTTATTAGCTGCTTGGTTTCTTTTACCTGAAATATTATGCATTGTGTTCCCAAAGATCTGAGTAACTGTTTTTTGAAAACTAAAAGGGGAGTACAGAAATCACTAAGAATCTTACTGTATTTACTAGGAAATGCTAGGAAAGCTGTAGACCAACCTGGAAGCAGTGAAAAGATGTTGAATCTGTTGGCAGTTGAGCAGAGAGACTGCTGTATTCAAGGGGAGTAGGGTTGTCATTAGTGGCAGAAGAGAGGACAAAGAGAGAAAACGTGAGGACTGGTTTGTGTTCAGAATGTTCCAAAACAACCTTTCTATGCCACAAGTCAAAGACAGATAAGTGTTTATCACAAAAAGTTTAGAAAATCAAATTCCTGGATTTGCATGAAGGTTCAACAGCATCAGTACCATTGAAACATACATTTCAATGATTTTTCATTACTTCATTGTAACTTTTCCAGCACTTTCAAAATTATAACTTTGTTTAGGAACATTTTCTGTTACCCTGTGACACCAAAAAGGAAAAAAAAAAAATTACTCTTGTCAGAGAGAAAAGAGACAAGTAAATATTGGTCTTTCATGAAGTTGCAACCTTGTGTTACACTAAAGTGTTGGTTTTTTAAGTCTGTGAGAAACTGAAAGACTGATTCATGCTTCCATCCGTGACTGCTGGTAAAAATTTCTGGAACATCATATTTCATATTTAGGCTCAATTTTGTTTAAATCAGACTATTCCCTAAGGTAAAGTAGCTTTATACAGTAGCATTTCAGGGAAGCATCTCTAAATATGTAAAACAGAACAATATTATGAAAGAAATTTCAGAGGGACATCAAAAGTTGCAGGTGTCTAATGATGCTATTATCCAGTCTTAAAAGGACTCTTGGTTTGATGCACTTAACCAGGTAGACACGGGTTCTAAAGTAAGAGTTGTAGAAGCTATGTGTCTTTCTCTAACTTTGACAACACAACGTATTCCACATGCAAAAACCAGTAGAACACAACACAGGACTGAATTGGTCGGTTGTTATCATTCCATTTTGCCACTCTGATTTTTTGCAAGTTTCACAATATTGTCCTCCTTTCTGGAAAGTGGAAATTCCTGAGTCCTCTAGTAATAAAGCAAAAATAACAGCTATAAAAAGAAATGCAAACTAAATTGGTAGGCTTCCTGGCAGGAGTAACTAAAAGATTCAAGTAAAAAAAGGCCATATACCGAATAAAAGAAATATTGCAATGTGAGGGACAGCTGGATTAGAGTTTTCCTTTTTACCCCAGCATTTAAAATGGGATGTCTACATATCTTGCCCAAAAGTATGTGCCTCTACTGTTCTGTTGAGGATCCTGCACTAGCCTCATCCCTGTTGTGCTTTGATACCTTCTAATAAATAGTCTATCAAACAATTTTTTTTAACATCTGTTTTAATATTTATCCTTCCATCCTTTCCTCAAAAAAAAAAAAAAAGGTGCTTATACAGTACAACATTTAATTTTGGTAGGGTATTGAGGTCCTAGGCAAGAAAGAGGACATGTGAGAGACTTGATTTCACTGATTGTTTCCTTTTTTATTCTTTTACAAGTCTATATGTTGCAAATTAGAGAAAATTAGGCAAAAAGAGAAAAACAGTACAAAGAGCTTCGAGTTGGAGACTATAACATAGAAAACATGAAAGCTGAATTGCAGAATACTAGGCAATTGATTCCCAAATTTGGCTTCAGATAGTGAAACCTTGTCTGTTCTGCTAAAATAACATGAGCAGGGAGGTAGATAGATTAACAGATTTTAACACCAGTTGGTGTCTTTTGCGATCATCTCCCTTAAGTCTTATGCATCACAGCCACAGAATTGCGTTTTGTGCTTCAGTGGCTGTAGCTGAATTAGAACGTCACTTGTAGGAAAACTTAAGGAACTAACCTGAAACACTGCAGTTTTGAAATTCCCAGGGATGGAGGAGAATCCATGATGCTGGTTTAAATTCTGTACAGTGGCCTACATTAACAGTTTATCTACTCAAACCATTTAAAACTTGGGGATAGGCTGTGGGAGAGAAAGAGCAAATAAAATAGCTATAAGTTTAGAGGTAATCCACAGTAGATACCCAAGTTTAATTACAGTGTTTTTGTGATCTTGATTTACAATACTGCAGACTTTCCATTTTGAATAGCAAGTGTGCCATCTTAATTTGAGAAATGTTTTCTTATGAGCTGAGATCAGCATTGGTTGTATGCTTTGTTTGACACATCTTCCCTTAAGTCTTTCAGTTACGTCCAAAGAAATTATAAACCATGATGTTATGTCAAAGGAAATTTAATTTTCAGTTGGCTTGAGAAGGCCGGTAGCTATCAATTATAATATACTATCAATTGCTCATTAGTGACAGTAGGATATACCTGGAGGGATATCTACTTTTATATATAGTGTTTTCCTATGTGCAACATAGAAAAAGGAGCTTAGCAGCATAAAGCACCCAGTGCAAACCTGTGTCTGGGTCATTTGTAGTGAATGCTACTTCATTCTCTAAATGGAAGCATAATCCTGAATGCAATTTTGTTTCAGAGTACAGCAGTTTTCAAAAAAAAAAAAAAAAAACCCACACCTGCCATCCTCAGAGTATACTTGTACTTATTCAGCCATGTCTGCCTAACTGATTTGCCTGTTTTTATAGCTACTAGCAAAGCAGCACTGACATGACAGTGGAAACACAAGCTGGACTCTAGCACAGCTCACTCACTAACAAGATTCTTATCCAGTTTAAAAATGCAGGGGCAAAGTTTGCCTTTAATTATACCTCTGTAACTCCAGTGAGCATAACAGTTTGCAAAGGGTTTTCATTTGGAGCCAGCAGAATGGCTGTCACAGGAACTTCATGTCATACTAATTGTAGAATCTTTATAACTGAGTACTCCAGGGAAATAACCTTGCATGATTATTAGGCTCTTGGCTGAGTCAGCAACTCTGTTAGTCAAAAAAATCTTAAAGCAAGCTTTGTGAAGCTCTCCATCCCATGAAAAGATTATTATCTTACCTCCACTCTCTGTCTAACCACTATTGACAGTTGATACAACAGGTTTTAGAATAAAATTCAAGTATTTCTAATTTTTATGAACTTTACATTAAAATATATGGAACTTTGGCAATACCAGTTTGCTGTCTTTTAAAAACATGATGTAAAGTCTTCTGAGTTAAGGTATCAGGTGCAAAAGTTTTGACATTGACAGCCTTTGAAACCAGCTCTTCTATTGTCCACAGCACCCATTATTTATTACTATCCATTCTCTAGAGTTCTTACTGCCATAATTTCCATAGCTGAGCCCACAATAATGCAAAAGTCCTCCTTTCTACCTGTTTTTTCCCAGTTCCCAAGGTGAGGAATAAAAATGATGGCCTAGGTTCTGTGTCCATTCTGTTGTTTGTGCCTCAAACAATATCCTTAGGACTGACAGCCTCTTGTAATAGCTGTGGCGTTGCTTTTTTCTGTGCACTGGTCTGTATGCCCTTGCCATATGAATAGTTCCTTTGTTATCATTATTTGCTGTACAGGTGAGATAGTCTTTACGTCATGATTTCTGCATGTGTATGTAGTTCTTCCCTAGTGAGTCTGATGATATGATACCCATGGGAGACCCCAAAATAAGCGAGTAGTTTATGAAATAAAATAACCTTCATTCTCCCCTTCCAGTACTGTTTAAATTTTTAATAACAATTAACAGAACAAGTAAGGCATTATATGAATGCTCTAGGCAAAAGTTGTTACTGCTCTTTCAGAAAGAGACATCAACTCATGGTTAAAGTATGCTTGCTAAGATCCCTTTTGAGCTCAAAGATCAGTAAGTTATGTTTGTGTCAGAAAGATCTTTTGATTTTTCTTCATTAGTTTTTGAAACTTTTTTTTTTTCTACAAAATCATGCTTCTCTGAGGTTAAATATCCTCATGGTATTTTTGCTTTCCTATACAAGGGAATCTGGCCAGTCTTTGACAATCTGACTCAATAAACGTAAAAAATATAAATGGATCACAAATGTGTAATAAAGAGATAGCAGTGAATTATTAACTAGCGAGGTTATAGACAGTCAAGTTTTAAAGTCACCATGCTCATTTTACTCTGGTTACTGAATTGTGTGTGTACAGATATAACTGTAAATCTTTGAAACAATTAAAAAATACTTCACGAGCAGTTTGATATAATATTGCTGCCAGGAGTTAAGTTGACCTCAGTGTAACACCTGCCTCAGCGCTTTCCCCACCTTCATTAACAAAAACTGCCCTCAATTCGTGGCAATGACAGATACAGACAGAGGAGTGGGAACAGCCCAGACTTCAGAAAAGCTTTAGTCAAAGAAAAAACAACAGTAAACCTGTTAATGAAGGTGAGCCTGCCAGGAATGAGCCTTAGTTGTCTCTCTGTGCCTTTGATCAACCAGGGGTAATAGCCCTGAGCAGGTCCCTTCCCATGGCTTTTAGTTTTAAAGCCAAAATGTTACAGATATGAAGAAAATGAAGCTATTATTTAAGTGAATATAGAAATAAATTCTAACATACTTTCATAAACCAAAGAAGTCTAATTCATCACCGACATCAGGGAATCAGAAAAGCTCAATTATCTTTTTCCTAGGAAAATCCAGGGAAACCAGATTTGTGCAAAGAAGCAGAAGCAAGTATATTGGTCTGCTACAGACATTTTTCAGAAGTGCAACTGGCAATTAGGTATTTGGAAATATCTTGAAAAAGGAAAAATTTCCTGCATAGAAATAAGAGACAATAAATAATTGTCTCTACAAAAAATAGCAAGTTCCTCCTAAGACTGTTTTTAGCGTTTTGGTTTTGTGGTTCTTTTTGCAGGTGTTGCTGCTTTGGATTCCAGCGTTTCTGGGAAGATTGGTTTGCGAGCAGTCATATATTATTTCTGCACTACGGTCATTGCCGTAATACTAGGTACTCTGTGATACCGTAACTTTTAAAATCCTCAGCATTGCCTAATTACAAGTATACAGCACTGTGACATTAGTAATTTCCCAAGACAGGATGGGGGGAAGAGACAGGCATCATACCAAATATCTTGACTTACTTGTAGCCAGATACAGGGAGAAGTTAGTCCCACTGTTCACAGCTGGGCTGTATTTGTATCCAATATGAAGCCACCGGCAATTTTGCCATACATTTCAGTTCAAGGAAGATTAGGAGCTGTCTGCTTAGGTGAACAGTGACCAGCAGTGGGAAAGCTGAATGAACATCAAAGGCCAGCCTTAACTACAAAGTGAATTTCCTCAATAGCAAAATGATAGGTTGTTGCTGATACTCAGGTGTGAGAATGTATAGCATGTCTCACCTGAAAGAATGACAGAAAGTATTGCTTTCATTGTCATCTCATTTCCTTCCTAAAAGGGTTTTGTCCCCTCTGTCAATGCCAGGCTCCACTGCTGCCTCTCTGAAGTCCACATCTCCTCTTGCAGGAAGTTCATTCCCTACAAGCAGCCTTGAAATTTTCAGTATTTGCTTAAACAAACATCTTCAGCCTGCCTTCTTAAATAAGAAATAAAATTAAACCCTCCTCTGTCAGATGTCATGTAGTTTGTGCCTTATCTTTGTATTTTGTTGAGCCTGAGTGAATACTGTGCCTAGATATCACCCACTAAAAAGAAACATGTATTTATTTGAAGGACAAAATGTATATTGTATGTGGCCTACTTGTAAAGCAAAGCAGTATTTAACAATAGAAAAAGAATAACATACAATCACAGAATCATAGAATCATAGAATGGTTTGTGTTGGAAGAGACCTTAAAGATCATCTAGTTCCAACCCTTTCCACTAGACCAGATTGCTCAAAGCCCCATCCAACCTGGTCTTGAACACTTCCAGGGATGGGGCATCCACAGGTTCTCTGGGCAACCTGTTCCAGTGTCTCACCACCCTCACAGTAAGGAATTTCTTCCTAATATCTAATCTAAATCTTCCCTCTTTCAGTTTAAAACCATTACCCCTTGCCTATTTCTCCACTCCCTGATAAAGAGTGCCTCCCCGTCTTTCCTGTAGGCCCTCTTTAGGTACTGGAAAGCTGCTATAAGGTCTCCCCGGAGCCTTCTCTTCTCCAGGCTGAACAACCCCAACTCTCTTCAGTCTGTCTTCATAGGAGAGGACATACAGACATATAAGTCCAGATTAATTTATAGAAGTTGCATCATTGAGAATAACATATCACTGCTGTTACACTATTTAGGCTATCTCATGTCTCTGGGAATTTTCTTTGAATACATAGTAAGGAAAATTAATAAAGGCTAACATTAGTATGTATCTAACTTTGAAATTGTCCCTACCGTGAGAGAGGTGTTAAAACAATCTCCAGAGGTCCCTGCTATTCTAAATTATTCTATGATACTATGATATTACTTGTTTCATTGTGTAGAGTTACACAAAATCAGTTCTGCTTTTATTTACAGCTGTCATTAGAGAACCTTGTTCCTGGCTGGTTGAAGGTTCATCCAAATTTCCCTACACTGAGATTTAGTAATTTCATTTGCTTTAGGTTTGTTTGGATTTGGGGGAGAAAAAAGAAAAAATTTAAAAATGTACATTTGGAAGGGCATAGTATCTCATACAATAGTAAAAATAGCTAAAATGAAGTCACTAAAGTAAATGGAAAATTTGTCATTTATTTCAGTATTCACAAGGTCAGAGCTAGTATTTCTTGCCCAGAATTTTTTATTTCAGTCTGTTCTGAAGTGCTTCTCTTACATAACTTTATTGCTAACTAACTTTACCAAAACATCCTGTTGTACTTTGGGGTCACAGGACAACACACATGTATTCATATCTGAAAGCTAGTAACAAGAAGAGCTGCATAAGGGAAAAGGTAGATAGCAATTCAAAATATCACCATTCAAAAGTTGCAGAACACTTCAGCTGAAGCCCAGCTGCAGTAATTTGCCCTCTTGGTGAGCAGTAGTGATTTAGTACCATACATGCAAAAACAAAGCTAGAGTCCCCAAGTCCAGTGGCAAGGTCAGAAGTAGCTCCTGTGTTGGAGGAACCCACACATTTAAGAACATCAGCTGTAGACTTCTCTTTTCTGAACAGCCCTACATGAGCACCCAGGGAAAGCATTTGGTGAGTTTAGCTCACTAAGGATTTAGATACACGGGAGACACTGAGGCAGTATGCACCAATGCCTCTGCTTCCACTGTGAGCTTTTCTTCTGATTCTTCTCCTGCAGGGATTGTCTTAGTTGTGACCATTAAACCTGGTGTGCCTCAAACAGCAAATGAGATCGACAGAGTGGGCAGTACCCCAGAAGTCAGTACTGTTGATGCCATGCTGGATCTGATCAGGTGAGGTTTTCTTTTTTAGTTTCCATACCCTTGTTGCAGAAGACCAAACAAATACAAATTAAGTTGTGAACACAATAAAAATGCTTTCTAACGTTGTTTGGATTAATAAAGAGAGAATAACTTGTATTCCAACAGGTTAGACATTTTGGAGTATATTCAAAGCAGTTTGATAAAAAAACATCTCTTTACACCATGGACTTCAGTTAATAAACCAACAACAAAAAAAATTCCCTCCTTCACAGAAACTGATATGCAAGGTTTACCTAGTATGAAGAAACTATCCAGAAAGGATTGAATGGTTGGCAGGTTAATGACTGGCAGCTTCTGTGTCATCCAGCATAGACAACCACCTGAAATTGTAATGTTATGTTTCCCCTCCTCAAGGCAGGATGCAGAGTAACAGACCCAGTGTGCAAAGGTTTCTTAGGGTTGCACAGTCAACAAGTTTGCTCCATCACCACTATCTAAAGCAACCTAATAATGAGTCTTTCCCCATCAGGATGCTGGAAAATAATAGATACTTAAAGTGGTTAGAAGAACAAAACCCCTAGAAAACTCTGCAGAAGACCTGAGCAGGTTTTCAGAGCTAGCATGTTAAGGAATTAGAAAAAATTCACAAAAAAGGGCTGCATTTCCAATAATGGCTAAGTAGTTCCCTCAAAAATGTTTCTGTGGATTATTTTTTTTCTCTAGGTGCAATTAGTCTCTGTTCTGTGTCACTATTCTTGCCAACTATTTTGTTTTTGTAGAATTTTTACTTAATCTATCACGTAAGAATCAGCTGCCACATATCTAAAATTGCTTTTCTCAGCATTTTTCATTTCTGGAAATGGTGACTGGCATTTGCAGATGCAACTGCAGATACACAGTTCTTTGACATTTGTAAAATATACAGACACATATATACATATATGTATATATCAGCCTTGAAAAAGTCACTGTCCTATTTAATAGCAAATATCTGCTGTCATCTGGAGCATCTCTGCCCCAGCACAGATCAAGGTAGACCTCTTTGAGAATAACTCAATTTCTCTGAGGTCTGTATGTGAGATAGTTAACAGTCCTCAATCCCACAGCCCCATGTTCAACAACCCACAGCTCTTCCCAGTCTCTGTCCCCTCCTGCCTGTCAGCTCCTTGGATGGCTCATCTCATTTCTCATGGTCACTTGCCCAGGAATCAATGAGGGGAACTGTGCAATCAGCTGCATTATAAAACTTAATGCAGTCTGTTACCAGTAACTTCCACATGAACATTTCCACATGTATTCACAGGGCTGATGCAGTTCCATGCACAAAAAAGTCTTCCTGTAGTAACAAGCAGTGTGAATTGTAATTCAGAGTAGTTTGGGTTTTTGCTACAGTTTATAGCTCACCCTCTTGTAAACAAATGGAAGACTCTAAATTAGGAGTTTGAGATCTGAAATTATCTTTTAAAGGAATTATAGTTACTTTTCCTACTTACTCATATGCATCAGATTTAAGATCCAAAGCCAGACAGTGTTGTAAAGATTAAGGAAATTCCTAGGCTCGTACAAATTACTCTTGTCTTTGAAGAAATGTTCCTTTAAAAACGTGAAAAATAAAGACAGGAGTTTGTGAACCATCTGGAGGGGAGATAGAGACTTCTACTTCAATAAATAAACTGCCTTTTTCTGCACTGGACTGGGTATTCAATAAATACCTAATTAATGTTTTTTCCTGCAATTGTTTGAATCGGAAATTGATGGCTGGAAAGGAGGCACACAACTGGATTGCACTGCTTCTGATCTGATTTCCTAATTTTTCAGTGTGCAAAAATGGTTCTTGACCCTGGAATAACACATGGGAATCTTCCAACAGCCAAGATTAATTTCTGAATGCAAAACTACAATAGAGTGCACCAAATAGCTGATACTTCCAGCACAGCATTTATAAGAGTTTTTAATTTTTTTTCTGCCTATATTTGACAAATCCTATAAAAATGGTGTGTCCTGTATTCCTCATGCAAATGATGGAGATGATGCATCAGGGAAAAAACCACTGGATTTAGTAGCTTACCATCAGAAATGTCAAATACTGAAAAATAAGTCCAAAAATTCAAGGGTAGGAAAACAGTCAACTGATCATTGAGAGTCCTGAACCCTTAATTTCTGTGGACTGATGGTGCTAAATACACTGTTTTCTGGATAAAGGAACACAACTTGATTTGTTTTTCAAGCAGTGCATTTTATCATTTTGTTTATATAAACAACTTGTTCTTAGTATGCTATAATGTTGAAATGCCTCTACTTTTCTAACAGGAATATGTTCCCAGAAAACCTTGTCCAGGCATGTTTTCAACAGGTAAGTTTGAACATTCCTCTTTGCTACTGTAGTTTTCATTCCTAACTACAAATTATTCTTTTTTACATCCTCAAAAACTATATCAGGTAAGAATTATTTCTGAGAAGTCCAGGAGTATCATAATCTCCCATAAAAAGACTTTTAAGGCAGCCTGGTTTCATTTCCATTATGATAAACACTCTGTTATCAGGTATTAAGTCCTTGATCATCCCCTGCAAAAAGAGCTGGGTGCAGAAACCAACCAGTGTCTAAGACAAGATTTTTTCTTTTGGGACAGGGAGAGTTAGAAGAACCATGTCATGAAGATCTGTTTCCCTGTTCTTAAAAACCCTCAGTGTCTGATGAAACCTGCATAACTTAGTTCTAACCCTGATGTATCTCACATCTAATGTCCATTGTCAGACCTGGTGATCCATCTTAAGGAAAAGGCAGCCAATTGGTAGAGTCTGTTTGAGACATTTTTCAGAAAAAGTGAGATTTGCAAGATGAAATAGAAAACTGTTGTCTATATATCAGATTTACTTCAGATTCAGTCATCCTTATGTGTAAATACATCAACTATTTTTGTGATGCTCTCTGCTTCCCTTTTTTGTCTTCCCTAGCAGCTGCCTACCAGTTTATCTGAGCTTTGTATGTGAGGTAGTTAACCTTTCACAGGAAATAATGTTAAGTGTCTTGCTGTGCACAGTATTTCCAGTTTATAAAACTTCTTCATGTAGTTTTTCTCTTATGTTAATTACAGTCATCTGACACCAAGGGGACAGACAGATTCTTTTAGGGATCCTTGGCAGAATGATGACAGCACTAAATTGTAGTTACAATTAAAGCTTTATTTTCTTAACAGGATATTATGATTAGTATAGCACAGAATTTATAATCAGAATAGCACAGGATTTCTATAAGCAGAATCAGTGTAGTATTTTATAATAGCACCACTTAGCTTATGGTTTCTAATCACCTGGACGCTCTGCAGATTGGGTCAAATCTTAATACTTGGTTTGCTGTATCAAGGTAATAATCATAATCTAGACTCAAAAAACATAAAAGAATACAAGTCACTCAATCCCTGGAGGAAGCGAATGACAGTGGAGGCTTCCCTTGCCACCGGGGGTCATGGTCTCACTGTCCAGCAGCAGTTCTGGTCCAGGTTCCCCCTTAGGGCTTGTAACTGTTTGAATTTATGGACAGTTGTCTGGTTGCTGTTACGCTTCCCCATTCTTTGCTACGGTCATCAACACCACCAGGTTGGCTGGGTGCCTGGGACCTTCAAGGCCGGTGAGGAGGGGTGTAGTCAGCCTGGCACCCAGGAACCTTGAGGCTGGTAGGGAGGGGAAGACAAAAATCTCTTTGGTTTGTCTGCTTGGTGCACAGGACCTTCAGGGCCTGGTAATGAAGGGGAAGGAGACTAATAAGTGACCAGCTCAGCCACAAAGAATGACTGTTTGCCTTATATAATGGTGTTAGTTACGCTAACCACATTACCAGGGGTCTGATCGTATCAGGTGGATCTGCTCTACAGACCTCTCCTGAGGCTGCTGTCAACAGTTCTCTCCAGACTGTCCCAGACTGTCCCAGCAAAAAGTTTCCCTGCCATTGTCAGGAGCCATATCTCATCACCCACAAGACTGCACCAGGTCCACATAGTACCCAGGAGCCTGGGGAGCAGAATTCATAGCATTATTTTCTGTGAATCGCATGTTTGATCTACAGCATCTGAAGTACAGAACTGTGATGGCTCTCGTGAATTTGGAAATAAGGTGTTTGTCTATGTTTGTTACCTTCAAGACAGATTGTTTCATTTTTCCCTTATTTTTACTGGGCACAGGCTATTCCTTTGTCCATTCTTCAGTTTCTTTGTGTTTCTAAATAAGCTCTTCTATTTTTTTAAAACACTTTTCCAGTATAAAACCAAACGTGAAAAAGTTGAAGCTACAACTGGCATGGATAAAAATAGCTCCACATTTACAGAAGAACCTGTTACAACTGCTATGACAGCAGAGGCTTCAGAGGTGAGACCTTTATTGTTGTATTCCTTCGTAATACATGAAGTGGGGAGAAAACATAGAATAAATTTGGTTCAGTTGATATGGTTAGTGACTGAGAAAAGGAAGGAAATGGTACATAGATTTTAGCAAGGGCACAAAACTCAGTAGGTAAATGCTAGAGATGATTGTGAGGATCTTCAAGTAGGTTTAAGAGCACCAGAGGACTGCACTGGTAATTAAGCAGTCCAAAGATAATAGATTAAGTGAGAAAATAATCCATTCATATACTCCATTAAATGTATATGCTAATGAATTGTCAATTTGCTGAGAAATTAAAGAAAACAGTCACTTTGGAAAGGCTAGATGTATATCATCATGAGATGTTTGAGCAGCAATGAGATAACTGTAAGCACTGCAGAAAGAAAGGAATGGAAAATCATAATAAAAGCTTCTTAATGGAAAACAAAACAATGGAAGGCATTTATTAATTAATAGTTTGTTACTCTGCAAAAAAAATTTAAAGACAGAAAAGTGAAAAAGAGGTTGAACAAGCCTCCGATTAGAGGTGTGGAAAGCTTATGTGTGTTGGTGGTTTATAAAGCCTAGAATTACACTGGAGGAGAGGGAGAAAGGAATTCAATAGAACATGAACACAGAACTATTAACAGTACCAAATCAATACACATTTTATTATACTCCTTCCAAATTTCATCTCATAGTAATGAGAGCATGGGAACATGAGCTATATGAAAAGACATGAATTAAATCCTGAAGCACAATGTAGTGGAGGATTGCACCCTTTCCTTCGTATGTTCATGCTGCACAAACGCAGAGGAATGTGTGAATACCTGACTATTTAGTTGGATTTTTATATTATGTGCATCCAATTCTGCTATACATTATGCAATTTCACTGATTTCAGCTGAACAATAGATTCTAAGCTTGGGGAAAAATTGGACACCATTGTCTCAGTTCTTACACAATAGACTATTTATCTTAAATCCAGACACAAACCCTCGAGCTGCTCAGAAATAACCAAAAGGATTCTACTTCAGCTGTGTTTTGTTCATCACAGTACAGAGTAAGTCTTGAGTATATTGAAGGCATGACTGCAGATACCTAGACCTTGCCGTACTTTGTGTCAGAAGTCTATAGAAAGAGCAACATAAATTAAGGGGTGGATTATACCCTGGTGGGGTTTGGTCAGATCCTTGCATAGCTTTAAAATACAAAGCTTTCAAAGACAATTCGGTTCTACCTTCATTCCTGAACTTACCCACTTGGCACTGCCAGAAAGGGAATAGAGTGACTGGGGAAGAGCTCTGTCTTTTCAAAGAAAGATCTAAATGTGTTTTCATTTTAGAACTTTTTGAAGTAAATTTTATGTTTTCAGATAGTAACTTTTTTCTGTTGAATCTAATCTCTAGAACAAAACCCAAGAATACAAAATTGTGGGCATGTATTCCAACGGCATCAATGTGCTGGGGTTGATCGTCTTTTGTCTTGTTTTTGGAATGGTTATTGGGAAAATGGGAGAGAAAGGACAAGTGCTGGTGGATTTTTTCAATGCACTGAATGAAGCTACAATGAGAATAGTTCAGATAATTATGTGGTAAGTCCAAGGACATACTGGCGTTTTCTAACAACTACTTTAAGTGGGTTTTGTCATTGAAGAGGTAGGAGCAGACTCATGCTTCATATTTGCTTTCATATAGGGCTTTACAGCAAGCAAGTTTAAAAGAAAAGCTGGTAAGAAGTTTCCTTTCTACAGAATTTGATAGTTTTAAGGAAACTGGAGACAGGACTTCCACTTACTCTACACTAAAGAAACAGTCCTATTGGTACACAAGGAACCTGAGTTTTTCAGTCATTCTCGCTAGAGGTTTATATCAAATCAATACAACCGCACTAGCGATTTGAGGACTGTGGAAGCATTACCACGCACAGCCTTGAACACTGTTCCCTGATAGCCATTATGTTCACAGGATAGCTGTCCTTGGAGCTAAGTTCCTTTAGAAATATAAATTAGTATAGAAGTCACAGCACAGACCAAAATCCAAAATGGTATGCAAAATACAACTTAACGTGATTTACCTTCTGCTAATAAATTTTGTGAGACAACATTCTCACAATATTCTCTTATAATATTCTCAGACAAGAAAAGCAATTTAAAAATGTAGCAACTCATCTGATAGGATTTGGTTGAACTTCACAGCTATTGACAGAGCTTTTGTCCATGGAGATCACAATTACAGGACCAAGACTATAAGCACATACAAGCTTTTACAGAGTTTGATCCTACATGTCCTTGTGCATTATGCTGTTTACTACAATACTCTGCTCATATCCACATACTTTACACAAGCAGTAGCTTATCAAATCTGTCCCTTCCATGGATTTTTCTTCTGCTTGGCACACTGAAATGCCTGTAAAACAGTAAACCTGTCCAGAGTTTAGTTGCACACTTCTTGGTGCCTTTAAAGAAAGGTGAATTAGTTTCTGCAACTTATCCTGCGCGAGGCAGCTGGTTGAGTCCCCAGCTGAGTTACAGCCCCATGAAACAGGCTGCCTCACTCTGCAGCAAATTACCACTAACGAGACCTGAGAGTTAGCACATGCCACAAATACAGGTTCCAACCCATAAGCTGACTATCCATTGTCTTGCACATGCCTGAAGTTGTGGCTACAGGCTCCCTATGTTTCTACAGATGTGGGAGCTGTTGCATTGAATGAGGTAAAGTATGATGCTGGACTACCGGAGGAATTAGTTCTGCTTTCACTGAGTTCAGGACTCAGAAGGAAGTAGGACTCCTTGCTTTGCACAGGGACAAAGTACTATTTTATTTGTGAGATAGCACACACACGTTTTGTAAGTTTATATTTTTAAATTGATACATTTTGTATATTTGCAAATTTATAAATTAATTTATACTAAAAGCTCTGAAGTGGCAACTTGTCTTTGTGACAGCTTGCTCTCTGGTACCAAAAGTAATGCAGTGGAGCTGGTGCTAGCATAAGTCCTGATTTTTGCCTTGAATTTTCTGTAGGCAAGAGCCCATGCAGCTGTTCATGTCTGTAAGGCATGGCCTTGTGTAAGTTTACTGGGGGATGGGGACTCCTCCATCAAGCAACATACTGATGACTGTACGATCCCAACATGCTGAAATCACTCTTATTCTGTGCAGGTGGCCCGCATATAGCCCCCAGTGCTGCAGGGCAGCTGCTGTAGGCACAGGAGACCTTCCCATCTGTGTGTGAATGCAGAATGCACAAATATTGGTCTCAGCCCTACAGACTTCCACCTTCAAGTAGGCTTATGGCTATGCGTAAACATTTGTTGCAGTAGGGGAAAGCCCACACCCTTTCCCAACTTCTATGTATTCTGTGACAGCAGGTCATACAGTACTTGTTAGACTATGCATAAGGTTACGTTGACTCTGATTTTCTAATTGTTTTCATCACCTCTAATGTAGTCTTGCTGCAAGTGAATAAAGTTACTTGTATAATAGAATATTAAAAAAAATCTTCAGTTGTGTAATAGAATATGTCAAAAAAAAAAAATCTTCCATCTGTTGTAAAAAAGTTATACTGTGTGAGAAATTATTGCATGGTGGGCATGCAATATTTCTGAAAATGCATTTTTAATTGTTTTATTTTTGCTTTCTAGGTATATGCCAATTGGTATCGTGTTTTTAATTGCTGGGAAGATAATAGAAGTTGAGGACTGGGAAATCTTTCGTAAACTGGGTCTTTATATGGCTACAGTACTAAGTGGGTATGTCATTTCTTAAAGATGAAGTTAAGTGTGTGCAGTTTTTAGAGCTCAGTTAATTACAACTCAATTATCCAAAACACCCAGCTTCTTCTAGGTCGGAGACAGGAGTTCTTATCAGTGAAAATTACGTGAAGATGTTTTGAATGCACATTTTGCTGAATGCATGTTTTGTGTTAAAAAGTCAGTGCCTTGCACTCTAAAAAAAAAAAAAAGCAATGGCTGTCCTTGTATTCATTGTTTCATCTTCTCAGCTTGGTGCTGAAACAGATGATATCATTGTATTTTTGAGAATAGTAATGCTTCTGTTAGATACTAGAAGGAGTTGGAAAAGGGTGAAGTTGTGAGTTATGGCTCATTGGGGGCTGCCAATATCTGGATTAAGTTGGGAACCTCAATGGGACCTGTGGGCCCAAGGTGTACCAGCATAGGCCCAGCTCCACTGCCCAACACAAATGCATAGTTAAGTGCAGAGCACCATAAATGATGCCAAAAAGGAAACTGATCCCTTCCCACCTCAGTGCAGAGCAGGCAGCTGACATTAAGAGAAGCCCTGGGGGTTGCACTGTTCGTTAGTTACTCCCTCAAGGCAAAGGTAGCAGGTGAAGCTGCAAAAGCAGCAGTTGCTGTCTGAATAATTTAGCCAAGCATCAAAACATTTTTTTATTGTTTTTCTAGACTCTTGGTTGTGTAGAACAGTCTGGGGTGGAGGAGGTTACACCTGCACAATGTGGAGCCTTGCAGATGTGGAGCCTTAGAAGGGGCAATTTAAGTACTCCAAGTGGTATAGGTCAAAATACTAGATCATTATATATTTCTGAAGACTATCCTACAAAGAACCCTTTTGATAGATAAATGGATATTACAGCCCCAGCAAGTTAAATGCATTTAAATTCCTATTTCCAATTCAGTGAAGCATAACTTCTAGGCTGTCTTGGTTCATTGCCTTAGCACCCACTCGTATAATTCCTTCAGTATACTAAGGATTTATTCATGTTTTGTCTAGAGGCTAGATCCAAAGTTGTTCAAGAGCTTCTTTCCCTCCACTTCATGCATATGCATGCTTTTCTTCAAATATCGTTCACGTACTTTCTGACAACCAAGCAGAAAGAAGGGTAATATGTTAGTCTTAAACGCAAAGTTCTCTATAAATAGTCAAGAAGGATCTCTTTTTTTTCTTTTTTTTATTGCATTTATCTTTGCTAGATAATCATATTTATTTCAAAGTTGTTTTGTTTTATGCATAAGCTACTATGTTTGGACTAGGTGTTCAAAAATCATTTGAGATATAATGACTTCCTAAGAAAAAATTGCAGCTCCAGAAATAGCACTGAATCATGACTTTTTCAAAATGTTACAGAGATGAGTACAACATATGTTTGTCTGATGCATAATGCAATTTTTTGTGAGTTTCCACTTAGGCTTGGAAAAGAAATCAAATTTTCAAAGGATGCAAAAGTTGATGTTTGCCAAGAGACTGTAGATCAAGAGGCTAATATTCTCTATATAAATTATAAATGAGACCATGACCACAAGTTAGGTAAAAGTCATTTATAGAATGACACTGTTTCACTTGTGCAGATTTTCTATGTTAACTGCAATTAACTCAGAGGAGGAATATGTTGGATGGATTATTACTGCCCTTTGGCTTCAGTATTAGATCAGGTAGCAAGTTTTATGGTTTTAGATCTGGCAGCAAGTTTTATGACTGTTTACCTATTAATGGTTACTATTTGTACTGTGACAAGGACTATCTTCCTTAAGATGTGTGTGAAAACACAGTGCCTTCTCCAGAGTACTTCGATTGCAAAGTAAACTACCACCATATAAAGTCTCCCATTTAGCTGGTAACCATGGGCTTGACAGGCACAACAATTTTAAGTAGGTTCTCAGGTGGCATCAAAAAGACTGTGTATAGTAAGGGTGCCCACCTTTACATCCTTGGAGACAAAAAGTCTCTGTTCCACCTAACTAGCTTGCACATGCCACAATTTTCCCTGATGGCTGGTAGATCTCTGCAGCATTTCTGTCTCTTACAGGATGGCCTACAGCAGGTGATGCTCAAGGTGTTGTGGAGAACGGCTAACAGCAGCACATTCTCTGCAAAACTGACCATCAGGGAGGGCATGTTGTCATCAGATCACAGGAGCAAAGATGACAGTGTACACACAAGGCAATAGGCTGCACGGAAGATGTGCTTGTTGTACAGTCCTTTCCAGCCTGCAAGAATACCCTTTTTCCCACCTCTTGGCAAATAGAACTTGTACTGTTTCTTTGTTTTGGTTTCTTAAATACTGTTGTTCCCACCAACTTTTTTGGTTTTCATCCTTGTTTGCTTGACCTTGTCTGTTTGCAGTGTTCTGTTCATCAGCATCTTCTGTAGCTGTCTATCATCCTCCCTTTAAGCTTGATCCTGAGAATTACAGGTTATCTTAAACATATTTCTTTTATTCCCTATCAAGAAAAATGTGCAAGAGCATGAGAGCTGGTGTGTCTTATCCTCCTCTTCCTTTTCTTTAACTTCCCTCTCCAGTTCATCTTCTATCTCACCTCCTTCCCAGCTTGTTTATTCATAACCTTTCACATTCTCAGGCCCACCAGCTCTCACCCACCATTGTCTGCAACACATCTCAGTCTTTATGTCTCATTCAGACTTCCCCCAGTGCCTCTGCTCCAACTGGCCACTAAATATCTTCAGCCTCTCCCTTTTAATGGTGTCACTGTCAGGATGAGGACGTGTTAGCAGTCACAGAGGAGGAAGGTGAAAGTAGGAGGGATAATACAAGTGCCAGAGGACTCACAGTCTGAAGTGGGGAAAAAAAAAAAAAAGGAAGCTGCAGCAAGCAGACTCTTACGCCTGTACCTTTGTCTCTTCTGAAAGCAGCAAGGCAGCTGTGTCTCTATAAGAAATGCCAGATTGGGATTCTGAGGGACAAGAATCTTACGATCTTAGAATTGAGCGCTATTATAACTTCTCTTTTCAGTTGCTGATTATGATTTTTGGTATAATTTCTGCTACTTGCTGTGAGTTTCGTTTTATGCATGAAAATAAGTATTACTTTGAGTTTGTTTGATGAAAATCAGTAGTAGCAAAGCAGATATGCACAAATACTTTATTTTGGATAATGCCATGTTCATGCTGCCACTAAAAAAGTGCAGATCTAAATTTTTGGAAGTCAGTATGCTTCTAGATGTAGACGTACTTGAAATGTTTACTCTCATCAACATTTTGTTAAGACACCCAACAATACCCATACCACTTTATATTTTTCTCTATATGTTCTGCAGAATTCAATTGGTTCTCAGGCACCATTGTATAAATTGTTAGGTTTCTTTCTAGAGTTCTTTAGAAAATTTTATTAATAAATGTTGTATGCTGTTACTTACATTCCACAAAATAAATCACTTGTTCATGTACAGAGTGAAAACTTTAATGGCTGTCACTTTTAAAAAGATAACTTTTCCAAGGAAATAAATAGTTAGGTTTTGTGGGTGATCTTTGGTGCTGTTGTGGATTTTTGTACTGTGGCTACTGCTCTCTTAATTGCCTATTTTTGGCAGAACATACAGTACCATAATTTATGGCTGTCTTTATGAGCTGCTGTGAAATCATAAAGCACTATTACAACACAGTAACATTTGCAAGAACATCTTGTGAGGTCAGAATAAAAATCCCAGGGCCATACATGACAACAGTTCTGGGCTTTGTATTTCCAGGATATGATAATTTCTTTTCACAAGAAGCTGATGCTGCTATAATTCTTTGTGACCTTGGAACATAGGAAATATTTCCCAGACCCTTCACGCATATTTCATTTCAAATATACTCACAGCAGGCTGTTTACCTCTAATCTTAATGCCTACGAAGCTCTGCATTCGTACGCATTCAGGATTAATGCACAATGCTCAAAATTAATGCACAAGTTGAAGGATAAATTTGTCCCTGAGACTCACCCAAATATCCAGGCAAATACACCTGAGCAGCTAAAGTCAAGAGGACAATTTGATCTTTTGCATGCCAACACACTTAATTTTAAAAACTAATAGTTTCAAAAGACAATATTTCAGCATCTTACAACATTAAAGAAGGTGAGACTACATATATCTCCTTTGTACAGTCTGAAATACTGCACTACCTTTGTAATTTTACACCAAGCTTACACACTTTCCACAAAGTAAGTGTGGATTTTTGTTATAGGATCATGTTTGAAGTTTCTGCAGAAAGTTGTGGACTCATCTGTCCCTGACTGGGAACCATATTTACCTTTAATTCCAAAGCGTGTTCTATAATAAAGGCAGATAAACTTAGAAAAATAATTTGGTTTGTTTTTCTGATTTGTCACTAGTCTGCATTGTAAGGATTTGGCAGAAGAGTGGAGTGTTTTACCATATTTCAAATCCCCCTCTGCATATCAGTTTATATATTACTTATTACCTTAGTTTTCTCATCTTTATCAGTTTAAAATTATTTCCAATATATTAGTTAATTCTTGTTCTACTTTGGAAAGAGAAACAATTAACAATCTCTATCTCCCTTCCAAAAGAAAGTGTAGCAGAGTATTAGCCTGCATTTTTTAAGATGGTATACTCTACATTTTGAGCATAGGTTTCACTAAGTCACCTTTAGTGTTTCATAAGTATACCTGAGGACAGAACTAGGTATCTATTATCACCATCTTATTAAAATGAGGCAATGAGATGGATCCATTTGTTTAACTAGTCCATTTTATTTTGCAGACTTGCAATCCACTCCGCTATAATTCTGCCACTGATCTACTTAATAATAGTAAGGAAAAATCCTTTCCGGTTTGCCATGGGGATGGCTCAGGCACTTCTGACAGCCCTCATGATTTCTTCCAGGTAAACGAAAGAAACATTTATTTTCTGTAATGTTCCTAGTAGTAATTGCATTGTTTGTGCTCTGATTTGATTGCTATGTTGTTACATACCCTGATTTCACCTGGATTATTCTAAATCCCATGGAGACTGAAATATTACTTTCATCATTATTTCTGTAGTACCCAAAGCGGCACTATGGATTGCACTGGCCTTACACCAAAAAAGAGTCTGCCCCTCCCAGGAGGAGACAGTTCTTTGCCATTCAGTTCATTAGTCACAGAATTGCTAGAGTTTAAGCTGTTGCACTATTTCTGTGACTACATGCATCATGATGATTTTACCATGTAGTTTTGAGGATAACTAAGACTTTGTTATTTCTTCTTATAATTAGAAGAGATAACAAAAGGTACTTTGCTTTAAAAGCCAACTCTCGCTTTCATAATGCAGCCTTCCTGCCTGCCTTAGATCTCCATTTGAGTCTTAGAGCAGATCAGGCTCTGAGGAAAAGAAAAGGTAAGGGAAATGGTATGCTGTTGCCTGCTCTTACTTTGTGTCTTTATCTATATGCCAGTTCAGCAACTTTGCCTGTTACCTTCCGCTGTGCAGAAGAAAAAAACTTCATCGACAAAAGAATTACCAGGTTTGTTCTTCCAGTTGGAGCTACCATCAACATGGACGGCACA
>VFFE01009189.1:88501-100696 GCA_008921705.1 Burhinus oedicnemus | reverse complement strand
AAATTTTTTTTTTTTTTTTTTTTTTTTTAAAGTATATATAATATTGCTGAGGCTATGAAATGCCTCTTTGGAATTGGCATGCTCATAAATGGGTACCTTAGCTGGGACAGCCAAACTTGTTTTACTCAGGAGCAGCACAGCATTCCACATCTTACCCACATTACAAAGCACCTGTATGAAATCCCTTTTAACGTCCTTGCCTTCCAAACAGCTTGCACTGTACTTGACACCTACTGTAACTTGATCACGTGCCAAAATAATCATTTCTGCAGCTGAGAGGATACCACTTGGGTGATTCAGGAAGGAACAGACCAGAAAGGCCTTGTAATAAGTATTTTACTGTGAACAGCGTTTCATTTTTCTTTAGTTGTGAAATAATTGGACACGGAAGAATTTCCAGTGTTCATGTAGCTAGGTTTCCCCATGCCTTTCATGTGAATGCCAGCTGCTGGGATTGGGATTCAGATGTGAAATAAATTGTTGTGGGCTTGCTTTTCTGGCATTTGAAGAGCTTTTGTAGCACTGGCACTGATTTTGGTGCGCTTTGATGGCCTCCTAGTACATTTCCATCAGAAGCAGAAATAAGTTCAGTTACTGTTGTTCACCTTTGACTCTAACGAAATACTAATCAGCCCAAAAGTAGTCAGAGGTCATGAAAATGAAAATAGACTATATAGCGATGCATAGTGAAAATTTCCTCCTTGGAATAAAAACAGATATAATATCAAGAATATAGGAGGCATACCTTTTTCTAGAAAAAAGCCACTGTCACTAAGCATTTTACAGAGACTGGTTGGTTTTCTGCTCCTTGGATTAGTTTGCCAGTTGAACATGCAAGTTTGTAGCTGCAACACTAATACAGTGCCAACATATCAGCTAAACTGTATCTTGTGAAACATTTCTGGACCCAGAAAGTCATGTGTTCAGGTGGCTTGCTATAGGATAAGAAGCACCAAGAACTTTCTCATAAGAAATCTCCATTTTCTAAAACATTTTATACGAGATTTCCATGGTGCAGAAATCACTCTCAAGGGAAGAGTTGCTGTAACAAATTTTTTTGCCTTGCACATTAAAGTCGTTAGCCATTTTATATATAAACTGAAATTCATATACAGTTCTTTGTTTGTAAATAAGCTTGTGCTAAACCTAAAATTGCACTCATCCTAAGAAAAAAACCTTCAAATTCCTTCAGTGTTATACATTTGATTCAGTCCTACACTTCTGTATTTAGGTAAACCAGAAGCATGCCAAAGAGAACTGATGAAGAAAAGAAGAAAATATTTACTGTAGGTTTTGATAAATTGCACCTTAAATCAACAAGTCAATCAGAGATAATACTGTATTTAAATTAAACATTGTAAACTATATGGAAGTGTTAATCTAAGTATTGGTATGTTTATACAAAATAAGTAAAACTGATTAAATCCATCTTTTACCTGTGCAGAAATAGTATGAGACAGTCTCTATTTTTACAGCTTTGCTTATGGGAGGAAAAAACCCACCAGTTCCCACAACTACACTTCGTCTTTTCATTGCTTTTATAAGTCACTCTTTTATGATGACCCCATTATGTAGTCACCCTGTTATGAGGTACTGTGAACAGTGTTCCTAACGTGTTCTAAATAAATAATTTCTCTCTTTACTCTTGTTTTAGGCTACCATCATCTCCTTATTGTAGAATACTGAGTTCCTTTAGCTATAGCAAGAAAGACAAAACCGGTTGAATTTAGGATTTGTGTTATCTTCAGTAGTGACTCAGCTGTAGCTTTGGCAAGAATTACTCTCTTCTTCCAATAAATGCTTAAGAGCACAGTGCTGAGGTTGCAAAGAAGCCCTCTAACTACAGATGATTGGGGTTGGAAGTATACTATTAAACACACACCAAGCAGGGGATTATTTATTTATTATTTATTTACATGGATCGGATTCAACTAAGCAGGAATTGATGGTGCTGTTTTGCCATCTATTCACCAAGAGACCAAACCATATACTGAAGATACTGTTAAGTCCAAGGATGCTTTTCTGGACACAGTATTCTGAGTATGTACCTTCTATGTATGTGGAAAAATCCTGCATGAGCAATACATCCTTTTCACCATAGCCTCCTTGTCTGGAAGCTGTGCAGAGTGTCTCATCAGAAAAGCACCTGCAGGTTTTTCCCCTGAACACCATGTTGTTTTGTTCCAGTAGGGTCTTTGGGGCTGCAGAAGCTATCACAGGATTGGACCCTCCATTTTGAATAGCATGTGTGGCTTTAAGTCATGGAAGACAAGGTTACCCACAACTCTTAACACGAGAAAAGAAAACACCTGGACATAAACATACACAGGTCTGTCAACGTGCACAGGTCAGCTATATCAGCTCCATAAGAGTTTAAACAGCATAAAAACAGTCATGACGTGTGCAGTTCACTTGTTCTTTGATCTTCCCCAGTAAGAACAGAAACTGCCTGGTTTGAGATCTTCAAAGACACAACCAACCACTCCCCCAAACTGATGGTTAGGTCCCTCTCCTAAGTTACAGTTTCAGGCCCCATTTGACTATATACCCTGTACCTTGAAGCATCTCCTGTCAGCCAGCAAGTGAGGTGCCAAACAGTGGAGCACGCACAGCTGTGCAGAGCTACAGCCAGGCAGAGTTTTCTTGGTTTCCCTTTTTCCATGTCTTCTGCCTGCAGCTTTTCCTGGCCCAACACCTGGCAGCACTTGGCGGACTGCAGAGCACAAGGAAGGCAGGATTGCCAGGGCATAGGAGGCAGTCAAGTGAGGAACAGCAACCAAGTCACAGTCCCTTGACCACCAGATCAGTACTGTACGCTGAAAGTGCAGAAAGTGTAATGGGGAAAGGGCGTAATCGCTTTATAAATACTCTTTATGGAAGCCAGGGTCTCCATTAGCTGTTGGCAAAGGCAAAATCTTGAGTAGACAAGATATTTTTTTCTGACCTACTACTGCTCATAGAGTTTATCAAATGTTGCAGTATTCTTGACAGTCTCAATTGGCCCAAAGAAATCTACATCGTCATCACCATGCAGAAAAATATGTGAGGAGGAAGAAGCAGCAGAGAGGAGCTGTATGGACTGACCCTACTCCCCATTCCCCATTCCCATGTGCTCCTCAGGGTGGGATGGAGGAGAGGAGCCAGCAATGAAGGAGTTAAGTTGAACCTGGGAAGAAGGGGGGATTGAGTGGGAAGGTTGTTTAGATTTTGTTTCTCACCATTCAACTCTATTCTTAGTTTGCAATAAATTAAATTAATTTTCCCTAAGGCAAGTCTCTTTTGCTTGTGACAATAATTGGTCAGTGATCTCCCTGTCCTTATCTCAACCCATCTTATTTTTTTCCCCCTGTCCTGTTGAGGAGGTGTGAGAGAGTGACTGGGTGGGCCACTGGCAGCTGGCCAAGCCTAATCCACCACGATATATACAATATATACATATATAGAATTCTAAATAGGAGTGTATAAATGTTTATAAATATGTATTTTATTTATTTATTTATAGATACACTATACACAGTACTACATGATATAGGTACTACTACTACCCTACAGGATATAATAGATAATATACACACATTTATCAAGATACAGAAATATAGGCTTAAGAGAAAAGATATAAAATGGGTAAAACATCCTTTAATAAGAGCTAATGGAATTAATAGGCTTTGTCAGGGTCCTGCGCTTTACCAGGCTGCAGAACAAGGCTGGGGGGACTTGAAAAGGGCAGAGGGACGCCAAAAGGGTGGTGGGACACAGACAAGTTAGAACATGCCTGAGGGCTATGGAGGCCACCAAGTGGCCTCCGGTGCAAATCCTGTCACGTGCAGAGACCGATCCTGTGAGCTGAACCAAGAAGGAAAAGACCTTGAGAGAATCCCCAAAACAGCCATGTGAGTGACAAGAACCGGCCGACAGGCTTGTGAACCACAAACTGGATTTGGAGGTATCACACAGAGAGGGCGGGTGGAGGGGGGACTCCCTTTGCCCATGGTTATGGGGGTTCTTCTAGATAACCTGTAAGACCACTGTGGGGTGCAGGATGCTTCTATATATGTTGCTTTACCCTTAGGTTGATGACCTTACAAAAAGTTTCAGAAAGCTCTGTCTGACTGAGTAAGTGGGCTTGCGAGCATGCCGTGACTGGTCTGCCTTCTTGTCTGTGCCTGCAGCAGCCAAGGAAAGGAGCATGGGCACAGAAGTGACAGCGGCATTCAAGGAGAAAAAGGAAAAAGCCTGGACAAGTCCAACTGCAAGCCAACTCCTCTCATACCGTTAGCAAAGTTTCTCTGCACTTGAGTTAAATTGATTGTCCAGTGTTTCCTTTCATAAGAGTGTGTAACAGCATGTGAGTAGACCTCTATGCCACAGCTTCTGTTAGCAGAGATCTACTGTCCTCTTGGGGAAGTGGAAAGCTTTGGGGGTATAAATCTCCTTTTTGAAGCTGCGAAAAGGCAAATTGCTGATCTCAACAGAAGCCAAGTGGCAATCTGGCTTGCAAACCAGGATGCTTATAGCTTAGACAAGGTAGCAACAAAGCACTTTAAAAGAAAGTTGTGGCAGAGGTGGATGCACCATGGCAAGCAGACTTGGTGGATATGCAACAGTTTTACATCATAATGATGGTGTTTAGTACATCTTATCAGTGATAGACGTACTAGCCAAGCTTGCCTCGGCCATTGATCCAAAAGGGGCTTTTAAAACAATTTTAGAAGACAGTGCAAGCCTAAGAAAGTACAGATGGACCAGGAAAAAGAATTTTTAAACAAGCTGTTTAAGCAAATAAAGTTCACCATTTTGTTACTAATAATGAAGTAAAAGCCTATGTCATACGGCATTTTAACAGGATGCTCAAAACCAAGGTGTGGAGATATTTTACAACATGCAACAATTCTTGCTACATTGATATGCTGTCAAAGTTTATAAAGAGCTATAACCATAGCTTCGACCAAGCTATCAGAGCCAGGCCTGTGGACACAAACACTTTAAACTCTGCAAAGATTTGGAAAACCATATATGGGGTTGTGTTTAAAATTAAAGAATCTGCACCTCTGCTCAAAAAGGAAGACCACATCAGGGAGTCCAGAACAAAAGGGAGATTTAAGAAAGATTATAAGCAGATGTTCAGAGATGAAATTTTCATAGTAGCTGAAATTGTGAGAAGGGGACAGCTACCAGTGTACTACTTGACAGGTTATGATCACAAAGCAATTGAGGGGACATTTTACCCTGAAGAACTTCAAAAATTAATCCTGATGAGGACAGAATTGCAAAGAACATCGTGCAGAAGGGAAAGAAAGAAAGAAAACAGCTGCTGGAGAAGTGGCGGGGCTGCTCCCAGAAATTTAACAGTTGGACAGGAGCCTCCCATATCCAGAACATCTAGTGACTGGCAGCGGAGCAGGGGAAAAAGGAAGGGAGATAGAAGGGGGATCGTAGAACATCATGCTGCCCAGCAATGCCAGCACCAGCATCTTTCCACCAGCAGGAACTTCACTGTAGAGCTGGTGACGTGCCTTGAGTCCTTAGACAAGTGTGAGATGGGGCTGGTTGAAATACAGTACCTGCACAGCTGGGATAACACCAGCAAAGATGCTACCTTTGAAATACCACTACAGGGTAAGATATGGCAGTATACTTTGCAGAAAGGCTATTATCTGTCCCTCTCCATGTTAGTGGAACATGTGAACCATCATACTAACCCCCCCACAAGAGAACTTCACCCATCAACTCTCCAGCAGTGGACCTGGTCAGGGACCCCATCACAGTGAAAACAAAGCTTAAAGCAGATTAATTCCTTACATTTGTTCTAGGACTGAACTATTTGGACTGCTCCGTGTTCTTTCAAGGAATGCTTTTGTTTTGTGGTGTGAATGTAGAAATTGAGCTGATGTGCATCAAAGACAGCTTTTGTTTGGTCAGCTCCCCAGCAGCAGGAACTGATCATTACATATGCCTTGCTGTTTGTGAAGAAAGTGCAGGTGGTGCCTGGAGTGCATTTGGTGCACGCTGGGGCATTATTTAAGTCTAATGCAAAATAGCCAGTGCACCAGATGGGCATGAAGGTGTCCAGCATGCCAACCAGCAGTCATATCAGCAACCTGGAAAATTTGTTTCTAGAACAGCTGCACAAACTTCTTGTTATTGGGTTCACAGATAACGATGCTTTTAGCAGCTATTATGCTAAGGAACCTGTCAACTTCAAGCATTATGATATAAATTCTGTGGCCCTGTATGTGGGTGGTGAACAAATGCTGGTGAAACCCAATGCCAGCACTGCACCCCGAGTTTGAGAATGTCTGCTGTGTGAGAGAGTACACAGAGTTCATTCAGATGATTGGCAGCCATATGAAAGGCCATTCTCTGCTGGCTGACAGGGAAGAGTTTGTCAGTGACTATACCGTTTGGCTTTGACCTGTCTCCAGACAAAGAATATGCTGATCACTGTTCCTGGATTAAAACAGGAAACCTGAGAGACCAGAGAGAAACCAGAAGTACACTTTGCAGGGGCCTTGGTCACCACTGTTTGTATAGTTGTGTACAGGATATTTGATGACACGATAGAAATAAACCAGTGGAGACATGTGCTCTTTGACTGCTTGTGAGGATGGACACTGAACAGCTTCCTTGTGTTTTTTTTCAGCAGACCCGTACACCAAAGAAACATTTCTAGGTGTTTACGTAAGCAACTGGCTCCCTAGGGCCTATGTTTCTCCAGGACCAGTAAGCACGGTTATGAATAGCACAACTTCCCTGATTATCATGGGAAGAAATATGCTTGTGTTGCCCTAGTGTACTTCTGCATTCTTCTGATACTGTGTATGCCCATAATCCAACACCCCCTGTACTACAGCGTCAGAGGCCTCAGGAGTCTCAAGGGGCTTTCCCACTTCTATCCGCACAGGAAGCACAGGGAAAAAACAGCTCATGAGGCACGTATACCTTTACTTTGACCATCACAAAACAGGTTGTCAGGGTGTCAAAATTCTCAAAAATAACTCTGGGGAGTCCAAAAGGCTATTGTTTTGGTTTGTTCACGAAGGGAGAGAGGCTAGCAAAATCATAGAAATTTATCTTTTCCTTGGGAGCCCTTTGTAACGTAGACAAATCGTATTTGTCCTGCCACCCACAAGCACATCTCTGGGGACCAGCGGTGTGGGCAGTTTGGTCCTGGCTGAGAACTGTGCACATTTCCCATTTGATTTTGTCGTAGTGCCCCACTCATGCTGCCATATAGATCTGATGTGAAATACGTCTCTCTAGGTCCCTCTTTTGTTGTGTTGTGTAATACAAATATCCAAAGGCGGTCCCTAGCCAGAGGGTTCTGGTCATTTTCATGGTAGCATTTGATACAGCTAAGGAAAAAACACCCATTAAATTCAAAAGCTGTTGATACCCCATCAGTAACTGCATAGACATCCAAGAAGCAAGATCTTATTTGATATTCACCACCTAATAATGGTTGACAGATTTGAGTATTTTCCTTTCCAGCCACGTACACATGCCATCCAAGGGAGTTCTATTTCTCTTTTTCCTTGAATGATAGCCATCTGGAGGAGGACTGCTACCATCTTAGGTTTAAGGAACATAAACCAGTATGTGGTCATGCAAGTAGAGGCCAGTGCACTGTAAGGGATCTTCACCTTCACCTTTTAACTGTCTTCTGTCTCATAGAATGCATGACAGGTTATCACCATAATCTCATTCCTGTTTGATTTCAAAAGTTTTTACACCTTGCTGGCAATAGTAACTCAGCTGTATTTGCAAGTCAAAAATCTTCTCCTGACTAGCTGTGCACCATGCCAAGAACTACTTTTTCTCTTCATGTGGCATCATGCTGTCCCCCCCATAATATTCCAGTGGTGGAAGAGGCCCCACATAAATTTCGTTTTCAGCAGTGCTGAAAAAATGGGGGAAATAACCTTCACAGTCCTCAATACCCAAAGCTTGGGAGGGCTGCTTGATTTTTTGGGCAGAAAATTTGAAGAGTCAATGAAACAAAATGTTTGCTCCGGCTGGGCACTTACACGCACATGAGTTCACTGTCTTGGGTGATAAACTGCACACCCACTCCGACCCTCAGAAGCCAACTAACAACAAAGTAGCCATCCCAGCCTTTGGCATTATGTGCTAGGAAACTATAGGCCTGAAACTTTGTGCCCATAAACAACTGAATAAAGTCTACAAGATATGTCCTCTCATTCTCATTCAGTTTTCATTTCTGCCCTTTCTTCTTCATCCCAAGGGTCATTTGGTGCTAACTCCATGGCAAAAATGTAGTTTGGGTTATGTGTCCTAGTTTCCTGCATATGTTCCATGTCTCTGGATTTTTGATCACAGGCATCAAATACCCGTGACTGGCTTATGTTACAGATTGTTCACAGCAGAGCCCGCACTTCCAGACTTTATATTTGTGATGTTTTTCTGTGTAGGCTTTACACTTTCCACAGAAAATCTTAGCCAGACAATCAATTTGTTTTTTTGACAGCCAGGGCCTTGTGCCTCTGCAAACACTTCCCAGACCTGCACAGCAGTCTCCAGCTGGGGCACCTTATCTGTCCCCAGGTTAACTGCACAGTCATGAGACAAGCAGAGCCAGCAATAATATTTACAGCTATGGCCATGGTTATACAATGTATGACAAAAGCTCGCAGAAGTTTCTTACCTCAAATACCTTCTTGACACCCTTAACACCGTAGTAATGTTAATCACGTAGAAGGAGGAAACAGATCTTGCAATATCAAAGACCATGATTTGGCTCAGAAGGCCCCCAACACTTTTTTCATTTGGGCAGGAGAGTTATTTACACGTTTCAGATTCTCAGATAAGGAGATGTCACTCAGCGTGACCTTCCTGTGCACAGATCAGCCCAGTTTGTCATGTAGCTCTTTTGCTCTGCGTAACAATTCTGCATCTGTTAGATCCCTCACAGCTGTAAGCTCTGAGTGAGACTCCCAGCAAAACAGAGATTATTGTGACTGTTATTTAGATGAATTAAATAACATCACTTTTTGTCAATAGTTTTGGAATGGAAGATAGTCTGTAGGATTCTGCATACCCCATTCTTAATGGCTTTTACAATAATGGTAGCTAGGCAGAAAGACTGATCAAAACACAGCTCCTTTTTACTTTGCAAAATATTACTGACCCAGTCTAAAAATTTCACAGCCTTCATATAGCATAAATTAATAGTGCGAGATTACAAAGAGTTATTCATGCTGGCAGTTTCAAGACAGAGCTGAGCATAATCACCAGTTTCAAACAGACAGTGTAAATGATCAAAAATCTGCTCTACACCCAAACATTTCATAAGCTTCATGTAGTGACACCTGATCTAAATTAATTAAGCTGTATTTTTCTACATATTGTCTAGCCTTGAATCTCAGGATCAGCCATTCCCACTGCTGAATATGGGCCACAGACGCCATGGGGTGGTCTGTCACCTCCTCCACCACGCCTGCTACTTTGAGGGTGTGGTAAATCTGGGTGTTCAATGCCTCCTCAGTGCTTGGGAGTACAGCCAGTGGAACCTCTGGGATACGTCCTTGCTGTGCTCAACAGCCTCTTCTCTTCACGGTGCAGCAGTAACTGTGAAATCCCTTCCAGGGGGTCATCTTCTACTGTAGTGGGAGATATATTTACTAACCCACTAGGTTCAGAAAAGTAGCTTGCATATCAGGGCCCCATAACCACTTGCCAACAATACACTTGCTCTTTCTGCAGTGGCTGTGGTCTCTAAGAGCATAGGGCTGCAGTGTGTGCCCCAAAGTCTGTGCCTCGCTGCTTTTGCAGTAATCATTGTCTAACAACTATGCTTGGTCTTCTGCTTTTTCTTTGCAGCATTGCCCTAAGGATAAAGAGACATATGTAGCAGCACAGGTTTCTAGTTCAACACACTAAAAGAAAGCAGATTTGCATCAAACAGACTGCTTGAAACACTAGTACTTAATTTTCTAATACAGTCTGGGTAAGAGTGGGAAACTCTTTTACACAGTCAAGAACAAGAGTGAGGCTAAGGAATGACTGGCAACCCATGAGGTTCCAGTCATCTCTGTAGTTAGAGGTGACTAGCCTCAAAATAGGCATTTGAAAGTCAATGAACCAGTTCTAGAAGGAATATCTCTGAGGGTCTACAGAGCCACAAATGGCCTGAGACGGTCAAGCTCTGCTGTAGGAAGGGATTTAGACATTTGGCATAAAACCAAATGGTTCACTGGATGTCAGCAGAGAAATCGAATTGTTTTGCTGTTATTTTGTTTTATAACACTAGAACAGTTTGCAGATCAATACCAGCTGGAGACTAATCAATTTTTGTAGCCTGCAGGAGGCTACAAAAAATCAGAATCCAACTACAGAGCCTGCATTAGTAAACTGCCTTAAAAATCTCCCATCATTGTCCCTGTTGAAACAGTGCTACAAAGGCTAGAAGCTGGAGAACAGTGTATTAACCACTGTTTTAGTCACTGACATTTAATCTTCCCCAAAGCACATCAAGCTGGAACTTTGAGTAACTCCCATTGACCAAGCTGTACTAATAATGGCAACAAGACCGTTTTTCTAAGAGGAAGGTGTCGCGGGATGGAAGTATCAGACACAGTCATGATTTAGCAGCAATTCAGTTTATTTGTGATTTGAGGCAGATCAAGGGATTGATTTCTAGCAGCGCTAGCATTAACTGAGTTAAAGGTTTACAAATGATTTAGCTAAATAAATGAACGGCGACTTGATTACAGATTTGAAGATGACAAGATTCACACTAACTTACTATAAGGTATCCCAAACCAATACGTATACATAGAGAGCAAAACACAGATCTCAGATTAATATATATACATACAAACAAAGGATATGAGCATGCGCACACACACACACACTTACACAAGCATGCACACACCACAGTTTATAACCGCTGAGATTGAAGATCTCTTAATATCGCACGACTTCATTGAGTCGGCGGGCACCCCTTTTAACTCCTACACGTGCACGGAAAATGGAAGAACATCCACATCCATAAAGCTAATGCATACAAAACATATAAATGGAGAGCTGGATGGAAAGAGAGGCTAGCCTGTAGTTAAAATTTCCCTTCCGAACTAGCGTAAATACTCACAATGCATCGGCATTCTTCAATGGGCGGTAGTTGAGGCTCGAGAAGGATTGTCTCAGCCTGGCCTTTAGTCCTCATGAAGTTTGCCTGAGACAGCGTCCTGACTCAGGGGAGGTACTGGCCAGAGCCCGCTGCGATCCAGAAGAGCTCAAAGGGTCTTCACTAGAATCGCTACTTATAGGATCCGAGATAATTGGCTTTCGTCAGGTACTTTTCCACTCCAGCCCAGCTTGGACAATGGAATAGTCCAGTACTTTCCATTGGTTACCCAAGCCCAGAACTTGTTAGGACTTGTGGTCCTGGTACCTGCCCCCTCTGTGGCCACGATCCATATGTTCTCAGGAGTGATTGATTATAGTTATTATTTTCAAATGGTATGCGCCATGAGAACCAGGTACACTAAGAGGTTGCTGTAGTGTTCTAGTCCATTGCTCTCCACCATTTCTTCCTTTAATGTTAGACCATTTTGTATTGTTCTGGTCATGGCATTATTATGTGGCCCAGATGGGGAGGGAATCACACCAAGTATCGAGAGGCATGAGAGTGGCAGGGGGTAGTTGCACCACCACAGAAGGTGAGAGTGTACCTAAGACAGGTGTTACACTGGCTAAGTGAGTGTAACAAAATCTGGCCTATGGTATTTGCAAATACAATATAAGACATTTTGAACAGGGTTCTGAAGGAAGAACTAGAGACAAGTGTGGTGTAGGGCGCAAGAAGACTTAGTTATGGTAACCCAGGATAGTTTTTCTCCCCCATCCAAGTATGTGGAGTCCCAAGCACATCTTATCTCGTTGTCGTGGTAACCTGCGATAATTTGCTTCTTTCCATCCAAGTCTGTAGAATCCCAAGCACGTTTTACCCTGTTATGGTAACCTGGGGTAGTTCACTTCTTCCTATCAGAATATCCAGAGTCCCAAGGACATTTTATCTCGTTGTGGTGGTAACCCAGCATAAGTTCATTTCCCCCCATCATCTGCACCCACCTTTGCACAGGTGCCAATGTGATGGCCAGTTGCAGATCTCGGAATTTGGACAACAGCACCTGCATTACATCAGCAAGTTTGTTAGTGAGCAAAACAGGACATTGC
>VFFE01009189.1:61915-76664 GCA_008921705.1 Burhinus oedicnemus | reverse complement strand
AAAAAAAAAAAAAAAAGTGAAGAAAATCAAACAAATTTGTCTTTATTCTTTAAGCCTTTATTGAGGGAACTGGGATTGTGACTATTTTTAGCTTCCTACAATGAATCAGGATGCATTTGTCACTATACTGTCCCCTTTCATCTCCACAAAGCCTGTATTTTGGGAATGTATTCATGTCCAGGTGTTTGTTATTTGGTTGAATGGTCATAGAAATGCATCAGACATTTGCAGAAAAGGAGAGCATGTTGTGATCAGAAAATGAAAGGGAGATTTCGATCATGCTATGAAAGTGCTTTCAAGAATAGGATATTGAATACAAACTCCCAAGCTCCTCAAAGTTCACAGCAAAAATAGCGCTAATTTCAGCGGTGCACCCCAAAGTGGGCCTGTAATAGGAAGAGCCTAAGGGAAGCTGCCGGGGTCTTTGGGGTATATCTCTAATGCAGGGTGACAGGAACCAATGTTAGAATTGAAATGGAGAATGTCAAGAGCTGCAAGATGGAGACATCCAGAAAGGAAAGCTGCAAGAGGCAGAGTGAGAAATGCCAGCAGAAAATAGTCAAGGGCTGTGTCCAAAGGAATGAAGGGAGATGAAACAGTTGTTAATACGTAAATGAGAGAAGAACAGAGAGAGGAATAAAAAAGGCTTAGTGTTTTAATTAATAGACAGAACAGCAGCATTTTTATGTACAGGAGGAAATGAGGCAGAAAGCAAAGGAATACTGAACTCTACTTTTATCATATTGAACTTGGGACTATGACAGGAGATCCAGGAAAAGCTGCCAAGATAAGACTAACACATTTCTTTTTTCAAACAAGCTTTTATTTGTAACTGAAGTTGGGCCTGTGTCTTCAGAAATAAATTATATCATTTGGACAACCATGAAATTACTTATTTATTAAATGTGCCCCTGTCCAGCACTTGCGAGGGAAAACAAAAATCATGCTGTTAAAAATATTATGTTACTATTTAACGTTTAACATTCCAGTATGAGTAAACTGCATTTGTAACTACTAGCACAAGCTTGGATTTTAAAGATTGCAGATTTCAGGAGTTAAATTCATATAGAGATGAGAATGAGATGTTCTGATTCTGACCTTGGCATATCCAATTTACATAGAAAAGAAGGGCTTATTTTTTCTCCACTTCTACTTGAGGTTTTTAGGCAAGAAAAAGGAAAAAAAAATGATAAAGGACAGAAGCTACTTCAACAGAATATGTAAAACTTTGCTGCTCTTGAAGGCAAAAGCACTAGCTGCCAGTGTGCACGTAATGCTGAAATGTGTGGCAAGTAAATGGACCAGGCATGTCCATGCATGATGCGTTTCACTGTTAATCTACATCCTTCTTCAAGATGTTGATGAGATGTTTGCCTCTTCTGGAAGAAAGATGGTAACCTCCCAAGCATCAATGTACACTTGAATTGAATAAGTAGGCCTTTGCAAAATCATAAAGCACACATATTTTTCCTCTTTCACACAAAGTCATACAGAATGGTTGAGGTTGGAAGGGACCTCTTGCGACCATATAGTCCAACCCTCCCTGCTCAAGCAGGGTCAGCTAGAGCAGATTGCCCTGGACCATGTCCAGTCAGGTTTTGAATATCTTCAAGCTGGGAGACTCCACAGCCTCTCAGGGCAACATACTTGACGAGACTCACAGTAAAATAGTGTTTTCCTGTTCAGATGAAATTTCATGTTTTTTAGTTTTTGCCTATTGTCTCTCGTCTTGTGTCTGGACACCACTGAGAAGAACCTGGCTCTGTCTTCTTCATTCCTACTCATCAGGTATACACATGAACAAGATCCCACTGAGCCTCCAGGCCAAACAGTCCCAGCTCTCAGCCTCCCGTTGTGTGAGAGATGCTCCAGTCCCTTCATCATCTTTGTGGCCCTTTGCTGGACTTGCTCCAGTAAGTCCATCTCTTTCCTGTAGTGGGGAACCCAGAAGTGAACACACTACTCCAGGTGTGGTCTCACCGATGTTGTGTCTAGGGGAAAGATCACCTCTCTCCACATGCTGGCAGTGCTCTTCATAATACTGCCCAGGAGGCTGTTGGCCGCCTTTGCTGTGAGATGTTGCTGTCTTATGGTCTCCAGCCAGTCAGCCTCCAGCATGTATTGGTGCCTGGGGTTATTCCTCCCCAGATGTAGAGCTTTGCATTTGTCCTTGCTGATCTTCATGAGATTCTCTCAGACGAATTCTCCAGCCCATCCAGGTATCTCTGAAAAGCAGTAAAACCATCTAATGTGTCAGCCACTCCTCCCAGCTTTATATCATCTGTGAACTTGCTGAGGGAGCACTCTGCCCCATCATCTGGGTCATTGATGAAGATGTTAAATAGTATTGACCCTAGTATTGACCTCTGGGGTACACCAGTAGTGACTTGCTTACAACTGGACTTGTGCTGGTGATCAAAACCTCCTAGGCTTGGCCATTCAGCCAGTTTTCAATTCACCTCACTGTGCAATTATCTAACCTGTACTTTGTCAGTTTTTGTGTGGGGATGTTATAGGAGACAATGTCAAAAGCCTTACTAACATCAAGATAGACAATATGACCTCTTTGCAATTCCGATTTTTAGCACCAAAGCAAAATTCACACTTTCAAAAAAATACTGTAAAGAATAGAACAAGGAGAGGAATGAAAAAATTAAGGAGGATCCAGGATGTGTCTTCAGTCATGTCTGTAAACAAGACAGGCACCTTACGGTCAGTGGCAAGGGCACATCTCTGCATTTGGCTGTGAACTTTCCCTGGAATTAGACACAAAAGTATTTTCCTCAAAAGTAACCTCATCATTATTGACTAAACACAGGACATACAAGGACAGCACCACAACTTGCGTGCTGGCTGTCTTTGGTGGGACCAGATGTGTTCTGAGTATGCCCACCTCCTCAGGATTTGCGTATTATGCAGACCTTATAGGGCTTATATCTGATGATCACATCTGCAAGACCTGTGTACACACTCACATCTGCTCGGTGGCAGACATTTAGGGCCCCAATACATAGGAAGTTACTGCAGTAAAACTTGTGACAACACATCAGATGGGCCTGAATGACTCTCTAGTTCACAAGCTAAGGGGATGCTACTTAGCTCACCATAATAGAAAGCTGAACATTAAGTCATGTTTTTGTGCCTTTGCTGCAGGCTAAGACTGTGCACAGACACAGTTGCAATGGCTCATTCAGTGCGTAACTGTAACCGGACCATGGTGCTGGGTCCAAAGGCATCTCGGAAGTTTTGATGCCTACAGGAGGCTATTTTTTGAATGTATGTCATGTCAAAATACTGCATTTTGGTGACTAGTAGCGTTTTCACACAAGAATCACCAAGACATTATTGAAAATACAATCTGTGTTTTTCTTTTTTAGGATGAGAATGTCATAAAAGATGATGTCACATCCTGAAAAACATCAACTTATACATATGCTTTTGAGACAGTGAGCTATGTACAAATATGTGTCCCATGACCAGATCCTTGTCCATTTGGACATAATGATGTAAATGAAGCCCACAGAAAAGACAGTGATGGTAGGAATCACTCCTTGAGATTCCAGGAGTTTGTGCAAAATTTAAATGATTAGTAATTTTAACTTGTTGGGGGAAATCCTGTCTTAGTGGAAAAACTCTCAGACTTCTTCATTTAGAGTAGGAACCCACTTAGTCTATTTTCAAATTGAAAAGGCAAAATTCTCCCTCCTTAGTTAAATGGAGGGCTTTGTAGAATGTGATTTTCCTTTGTAAATCCAGTTCCTCAGAGTGTAAAAGAGGGAAGGCGTTGTTTACATACTTATTTTACATAGCCTGTAAGTTGCAATTTGTGAAAATTTTCCATTGTCCTACCTGGAGGCTGAACTGTAACCTAGTAAAAAAACTAATGTAAGCACTAAGCACTTTTTTGTTTGGAAAATTTTGAAAAGGATGGTTAGTAGGACCTTGCTCTGGAGACAGGAGAGTCCAAGTAGTGCTATGGTCTTTTAAATTCTTCTTAGTCTACCTCAGAGACAAATTTTAATTGTTCTCTTCTCATAATTATTTTAATGGATGGCAGATGTAAGCTTAATTTACTCTGACCCAGAAGCCCACCACTGATAGTTCAGTTCAAAACAATTGGACTCTTCTGGATCTCCATGAGATTTCTATCTTTCAGATTAGCTAATAGTATAGTAATGCATCATTCATGTGAAGGAATTATTTGTATTTTCTGTTTCCTGCTGTAGTGGCATGGGAAAATTGACAATTGCTATGACATCCAGAATTACATCTGTACTGAGTGTAATACTCCACACCCCATATCCACTTCGAGTAATGCTCTAAAAAAAGAAATGATTAGGCAAATACAAAAAATACATTATTTTTCAGTGCCCTGTAGGGAGAAAGAGTTGAGAGGAATCTTGTGTGCTTCCTGCGAGTTTTGAGGCTTAAATCTAATCACTGGGAGTACTTAAAGACTATGAAGTGTCTTTGAAAGTCTTGGATATTCACAACTCTAATTTCATTCAGAGGATGAAAATTCACTAGAGCTGAGCAGTATATTTAATCACATCTGCATACTGAGCAGACTAGTCCCTGTTAATCACTTTTAGCCTTCTTTTTCATGGACTGAGATTCACAGGGTATGTAATGGCAGTAAATGTTTGCAAATCTGTTTTCTGTCTGGATCGCAACAGGACTTAGATTGGAGACAACTGTCCAGTTTCCTGGACAGTTGTTCCCCTGTACTTTGGTACAAGCTGGGGAAACTTACGTGCCCGGCCTGGAGCTAAGTAATCAACAGAAAGTGTCTGGCCTTCTTTCCTGCACATAAGTCCCATGTTAGTAGCTAGGGTCAGGAGATCTGGATCTTACCCAACACTCCCAGCCCTCCAGATACTACCAAAGTGCCATGGCTCTGCTTCCCATGTCTCTTCATTCAGTCCTTCTAAGATGGGGTCATTTCAGATTGCCTGTCTTACTGACTTTCAAACTACAAGCCGTGGACCATGATGTGGAGGTCTTTCGTTAAGGCTAGAATGTTTTCTATCAAAAATTTCCCCTAAAAGCTGGCATCACATGTCTGATAAATGACCTTTCTTTTATGTTTCCAGGGTTACCCGTAAATGTGAGAAATCTTAGCTGTGTAGCAATCATGTCTATTCTGTTTTCTGCATCATGTTTTGGGTTAAAAGATGTGACACATAACACAGCAGGTCCATTTCTCAGATCTCATGATTTTATCAGCTGTTCAACATGTTTTAAGTTCTACAATAACCTTTCCCTCATTTCTTATCTTTTCTCCCTGACGAAACATTAATAAAGCTTTTCCTTATGTTTCTGACACTTCCAGTCTTCACAGGCAGCTCCAAAGAAGCTAGAACACATGCATGGGAGTCTCCTGGCTCGTGAATTTGTGCAGGGTCAGCTACAGGGAACACCAAAATTCCTTAAAGCAATAGATGAGGTATTTGTAGGTTACACACAGCATACCTCAGGAACAGTGTAAAACAGGCAGTATCAATTGCCTTTCTGAGTGCAGCTGTATGTGAGTTATAAATACAATATGTGCCTTGCTGTGGGTCTGATGTTGCTCCAACCACTAGGTTTCCATGACTATAGAAATAAACTCTTTCTTTACTCCAGGGCCTTCTTTGATTACTCCTGCAGTACTGCCTGAAGCATCCTGTCAGTTCCACCTTGCCCAGTACCAACTGCACACTCTCTTATTTGCACTTCTTGCTCGTAGTACAAAGATAACGATTCCACAACAAATCTGGCTTATTCTAGTTGACAATGACCTATTATAACTGTGTGTGAGAAAGAAAAATGTCCCAGTGATGTACCTGGGCCATATGACTTTTCCCATTTGCAGAGACCATTGCTTTCTCTGTGGAAAGAGGATGTAGAATTGTGGCTGATGGATGTGTATCTTAAATAGGTTATTTTTTCTTTATGGTTGTTCAAAATTAAAGCGTCGGTTTCCTACCTTGGATGTATGTTTGGGAAGTTACTATTTTGCTTTATCACAGTGCCACTGAGTTTGGTGAACAGAGACAAAATGTACAAAATGGGAGACAAAGAGCTGGAATGCAAATGAGAAAAAATCAAGTAGATTATTAATCAGATTCTTCTTATTTCTCATGTTTATCTTTGAAAGTCAGAACAATTCAGATGTAAACAACCTTGGTTTTGTCCACTATGGTAGTAATTAAAGTTAAAACACACTGAGGCTGTGCCTATGCTCAGGAATAGACCTACCAGTTTCATTAAGTATAAAATGTCCACAGATTTAAAGTACTGTAAAGGAGCACAGGCAAGGAAATGGTAGGAGAACAAATCTATTTTGTTTCCTATAGCGTGGGGATCCCAAATCAGTTTTCCTTTGGTATGACTGTTCCTGGGGTGGTAGCTGCCTCAGAATTTTCCATTTCTGCAACTCCAAGGAGCACAGCTATTGAGACAGTCTGTGACTGAGGCATCCTTAACAGGCCCTGTGCATCACCAGTAGGCACACTAGTTTCCACGCCTTAGGTAATCCCTGATCTAGCTTAACATACTCAGAGACTGTCTCTTGGGATATCTGCGTGTTCTTCTCTTTCTTTTCTATGTTTCTGAAGTTGCAAGAACCTCTGAGAAAGCAGGTCCATTGTATAGTGTTAGTAAACTAGTTACCTGGGCTCAGGCAGGAGGCTCCTCTTGTCCATTTGTATCATGTACATTGTGCAAAGGACAGAAAATGTTACACTGCTGTTAATGAATTTTGCCTTCGATTGTACTGAGGGATGCTGGAGGTCCTGTCCCTGCTGTCTCTGTGCAGTCATTGAGGCAGGGAGGACTGCAGAGTCATGGGCTATTAATGGACAAGTCTTTGTGCCCATCCTTTTTGGATTACTTCTGTCACAGTCATCTAGTTCTTTCTGATCAATATCAGTTGACCTTACGTAACTGAGACAGCCCCTACATTATTTAAGGTTTTAAATTATAGTAATAAAACATTGAAGTGCACTTCTGTTTCATGGAGCATGATTACCACCAGCTCTCAAGGGCAAAGAGCCCCAACACAACAGCCATTCTGCGGCATTGACAGTCACTGCCTCCTGTCCCAGCCGTATCACTGGGGGCTGCTGGTGGCAACACTGTGGATGAGTCTGAAGTGAGTTAGTGTCTTCTGCTTTTCTGTTCTGGAGCTCAGGATGTAAATAACAATTCCACTGTATAAACCAGATTGCAGTCACTTTTTTATTCCATTTCCCTTTGTGTGGACACCATGATAGATTAAAAAACGTGGTGTCATGTTTTCTTTTTAAGAGTCTGGAAGCTAAAACTTGTCACCTATATGTTTTACCACCAGCAATCCTGAGGTAAATCAAGCACTTTCAGTACTCCAGGTTTTGTGTGTTCACTCCATACATATCTCATCTATAGCAGAGGCTATGTTTCTGCTACATCCATGAACTGAATCTGATTTCTGTTACAAATCTTGCTAGCCTGTCCATCTTTGCAGATTGATGTGTCATCTTCACTCCTTATGAGTCTTATTATATTCCACCCAAGAAATATCATGTCTCCTGAAAAAGCCATTAACATGAGATTTTATAACCTCTAAGAGCTTTCTAGAGGAAAATTAAAATTTTCCTAGGAGTGGAAGGCAGTACTAAATACCTTCTTTCTATGCATGTAGTCCAGTAAACTCTCTAGGGAAAGTTCATAATACAATGCTGCAATGCTGATTGTGCCAACTATCTACAGGGCAGCACAACAGTCCCTTAGCAAACAGATATCCAGGGTCAGAAATTTTTCTTTACATCTTACCTTCCTTCCATTTTATAATGGTTTCGTCCCTTTCATTGCCATAAACTATTCATCTCGCGTTTATTCCTCCCTTTCTGTCTAGTATTTAGAAAGGTTCATAACAGCTACTTTTTCAACCCCATCCTAAATAATCCAGGACATCCTCTCTCAGTATTTGGAATATTCTTTATAACTATTATTGCATTCCATGCTTTAGTCTGTTTAAAAAAAAATAAAAAATCTTTTTTTCAATGCCTCTTCAAAGTTAGAAGGCCAGTATTTACCATGCTAATCCAGTGGTAGTCTCACTGGATCGTGTAAGTAGGAATTGGGAATTTTCTGATTTAATTTTTTTGTGGTATTTAAATAGCACTAACAGGTGCTTATTCATTACCTGCATGCATTTCTTTCTCTCTTCCCCCTTCTCCCTCTCCACGCCGCCCCCCCCAATTTGTTAGTTTTTTCAGTTCGTTTGTAAGACATTCTTCTGTTGCATTTACACAACATTACTAGTAGAATAACAATCATTTGCTCCAAAGAAGAGAGATTAATTAAATTTCTATCAAGTCTATTGGAAAGGTAATTACTACAAGCTGTCATAGAAATCCTTTTCCTTTCCAGTAACAAGGAAAGACACCATAACTGCTTTTATAGAGGGACTGACAGAATAGGAATGGAAGAGTTCTACTCACAAACACTAAACACAGAGATGGTGGGTCACCAAAAATCTCATTTGAGAGATTGCATATTCGCAGTGTCTTTGGGCCTTCCATTTGGCATAGCTTCTTCATTACCTGATCTTCTCAGCCAACATCTTACTCAGAGCTATCCTTCTAATGAGACTTAGCTGTGTATGCCATTCAGTTAGCTAGTGGAAGACTAGATAGAAATCATAATTCAGAGCCCCATGACACAGTAAACAGGAGGGAAAAATAAAATTATATGAGATGCATATCAATGAAAGATAGTTGAGAGTGATCTACAGGTAATAACAGATAGCAGCATCTGAGTCCTGTATCTCAGCTGCATGGTGAAGTCATGCATAGAATCATGCTGACTGAAGTTGCAAATGTGGGTGGTATTTTAATAGACAGTTGTGAATTAGTTGTTTGGTCCTGACAGTCTTGTTCATGTGCAAGGGATGTAGTATTGCATTTCCTAGAGAATTCCACAGAGCAAAGGGAAAAAGAGCAAAAGATTCACCATTCAGCCCTTGGAAGGAAACAACAGTAATTCCTGTTGAACCTTATTTGTAAACTTCAGATTTCAGGGAGAATATGAAGAAAGTGATGTTTCAGATTAATCACAACCAAAGTAAATTTGTACTACAAGAACATTCCAACTAAAACGGCAGAATAGGAGAGAAAAGGCTCAGAGCCTGGAATGGGAAGAGGGAAAAATCACAAATGGGTCGAAGATGACTTCAATAAAGGATAAGCTCCGAATTCACCAGTGTTACAGTGATTCCCCTTGCAGCTGTTACTGTCTGAAGTGTATACAGTATGGTTTTCCCTTCAAAAGGTGAGCATAGGCCAAGGACAACCCAAAATACTTGGCCAAGGACAAAAGGACAGAGGACAGATGGCTTTGGTACTCTCCCTTGTTCTTCAGAAGCCCTGATATTCACACAGGAAATGAAGAGGTACTGGTGGGATTGCCTTGCAAAAGCAGACATCAAAAGTGGATATAGCTGCATCACCAAGAGACTGGTTGCGTGAAAAATGTTCAGATTAGTTGGTGAATTTAACATTTATTCTATTCATACCCTTTCTGAGTCTCAGGGAGTGTGACTCCAACCTGTGTCCCTGTTTAGGAAAAATCACTGTGGACTGATGAGTCACAAGGGAGATTGCATGGGTGGTGCCAGGCATTCTGAGCACAAAGATCTCTCCAAACCTGACTTCATGTTTATGAACTGTCCTGAATTCATAGGACAGCAGAGAAGACCTTTCCCTGCCGTGAAAAGGAAACTTACCCATTTGTATCCATCACCCAACTGTCAAACAATGTCAAAATTTGCATGGAAATAGGGTGAAATATAATCTTCTATGTGTGAGATTCCTTCCTTTCCTGGCAGTAGCTGATTAGAGCTGGCCATAGCTCACGGAACAAGAATGCAAATTTGGATTCTCTTCGACACTTAGAGGAATAAGAAAATAAGCAATGAGCTTGCTATGCAAGTAAACACTGGAGCTAGAACTTGGTGTTCAGTTCCTCAAGCAAAAATCATGTGTCACTTCTGAAGATACAGGCCAAATACTGTTTTAGTATTAGCAGTGTTTCACTTTGCAAGTACAAGAAAAGTATGGCAACTAATTCAAAATGGTCACTTGCGTCTAAGAAAGATTGCTGTTGGTTCTGATTGTTCTGTTGGTTCAACAGCTCTGTGATGATCAGAGGATGAAATGAGAATGGTCAGTACAAGGTAAATGACATTGCAAAAAACAAGTTAGAAAGGAGAGGTCATACCACAGTCAGGTGCAGTTGAAATTTTGATACTGCACATGTCTTAAATTAGAAACACTCGCAGCTCCATCTTTTAAAGCCAAGTAACTTCATGCATTTCAGACAGCTATCCATGTATCAAGGGCGCTGTGTCTGCACTGCTTAATTCTTTTTCCCACCCCCTTAATATTTTTTGAAGAGTAAAGCTTATATTTTTGGAACAACACATAACATGATGCGCCCCTGGCAATAAAACAACACTGCTATTTTTATAGAAAACATTGTGGTCCCCCTAGAAGGATTGCTTACTGAAATTCTCTATATGCATTTTAAGGTTCTCCTGAGTTTTTCTATTTTCATATGTCTGTTGCAACATTCTGTAAAAAATTTTTAAGTGAACCTGACTATAATAGAATCATAAAATAGTTTGGGTTGGAAGGGACCTTTAAAGGGCATCTAGTCCAAACACCCCCTGCAATGAGCAGGGTCATCTTCAACTAGATCAGGTTGCTCAGAGCCCCAAGCAGCCTGACCTTGAATATTTCCAGGGATGGGGCATCTACAGCCTCTCTGGGCAACTTGTTCCAGTGTTTCACCACCCTCCTCATAAAATATTTCTTCTTTATATCTAGTCTAAATCTTCACTCTTTCAGTTTAAAACCATTACCCCTTGTCCTATAGAGTAGGATATGCTGGATGTCCATCACATCACTTCTATGACCTAGTGACTGCACATTGCAACCAGGAGAACTAAGATGTAAGGAAAGAATTAAAACGTGTATGCTTGGCAGAAGCTGGGAATTCTTTAGTGATTCCTCTAGCATCTGCAGAAATTCCTGTTAAGGCAATAAGACTGATGGCAGTTTGGAGCAGTTTTGGAACTGCATTTTGTCCTTGAATCAACATCGTAGTCATAGATGAGAAGGTGTAAAAGCCATAGCGTTCTATTCTTCAGGAACTTCTGTTGCTATTTTTTTGTTACAATAGTGAATTAAATATCAGAACCCCAAGAGAATTGTATACAGTTGATGTGGTGCACCATACTTCAGTTATTTCTCCTCAGAAATGTGATTAGCTCCTAAAACTCATCAAGAAAGCTACGATGGGGCTGGCAGTTGTGTGGACATGGAAGGGCCTTGAGCCAGACTCTTCCATCTGGCACTGAGTCACACTTGAGAAGAGCCTGCCACTGGTGCTGAGAGCTGGCTGAGTGGCATCGATCTTTGTACAAAGAAAACTCACATGTTGGTCATCAAGTTTAGCAGCATTGGCAAAGGGAGGTAAATAGCCCGGCCTTTTGCTGATTAGTCTTAATGATCAATTTGTTGTGCAGATGAAGCGAGATGGTGGAAGAAACAGATCCCATCAGCTTCCATTGATCTTCAGAAGCTTTGAGAACAGCTAAGAAGTACTGCAGGAGATGCACTTGATGACACTGAAATTTATAGAGCAGCAAAAAATTGCCATGGTGTCCAGGTACAATTGTTGCTGCTGAACAGAGTCAAACACAGCACCAAATTGTAGATGTAGTCTCTCATATGTATTGAAAAAGAACACCTGGAAGCATAAATCATTGTGCTTGGTTGGGACACCTCTGTAGAACGGTGTAACAAACTCTAAGGATGTAGGTGTTCGCCCCTAGGGAACCGGTAGGATGGTAATTACTGGAAGTCAGAAGAGCCCTGTGATTGTTTCCAGTCCTTAATGCAACCCTTTTCACTCCCAGATCTCACAGGACCAGCAGATTAATGAAGCATAGTAAACAACTCTAGAATTACAGTGTTATACCTCATGCCAAAGCCATTGGACACATATGCGCTCATACAGGCCTCCAAAATGAACTCTGATACAAACCACACAACACAGTGCTATATAATCTTGTACAGAGAGCATTTTCTTTACTTGGCTTTTAGTCATGTTGGGCTCTGATTTGCTTGTTTCTGTTTAAAATATTTATCCCGACTGTGCACATCTCAGAGGGGAAAAAAAAAAAATTATTATTTATGGATCATAGTGTTTCAGTTTTTCACCCATTTTGGTACCTGTGGTACAGAGCAAGTGTCCTACCCTGGTCAGTAGATCTCTCAAGTGTTGGTAATTTTTCTGTGATTATAGCAACTCTAGTCAGTCACTTGGCTATCCACTCCATGCTGTGTAAAAATGTAGTTCTCGAACGGATTTTATTATGAGGTTTCCAAATGTTGATACCAGCATAAAATTTCTATTTTATGTGGGAAATTTAAGTCATTGCAACAGGCAGGAACAAAATAGGAGGAGGAGCTAATGGGGTAGTAACTTTTCAATATTTTTGAAAGTTTTAGTAACGCACTGTAAATGATTCCTTCTCCAGCACTCCATTAAATAAAATGAAAAGATTAATATTAACGAGTACTTGGTTTGTTTGCCTGACTTTATGGGTTGCTCCTTAGGAATTGCCATCAGCTCTTAAGTCTTTGTTAATGGCCAGCTTCAGAGATAAAAAAGCTGTATAATATCCAGATGCAGAATAATTTCACACTGCAGAGGTTTCAGTCTAATCTAGTAGCTAGATATTGCTATAAATGGAAACCACTGGGTTCTTTGTCTTTCACATTATATTAACTGCTGTGACTTTGGATATTTCTACAACCTCTGTACAGGTTCAATAGCTCTGCCTCCTACTTAGCTCTTGGCCTCAGCAACACTCAAAAGACAGCATAGTCTACAATGTAGTTACACAGGTGATGAAAGATAATTCCTTACAACTAGTGTGAATTGCTACATGGCAATGTAGCTAGTTGGTGGTAGTTTCCACTGGTCCTGTGTCAGGAGAGGAAGAGAACAGGAATTCCCTATTTTCGGTATAAATGCCTCAGACATAGTGAATGTGAAGCCATGTTGCTCTAGGGTTTGTTACAAAGTCTGCAGTACTTGATCTGATGCAGAGATACACAATTACACTGCTCCACAGCCGTTTTGCTGGCATGCTAGTGCAGGGTTCGAAAGACCTCAGCTGAAATTTTACTCAACAAAAACCTGTGGGTAATTCAGATTTCAGGGGGCCTTTGGGTGTGGCAGACAGGGCTATGAATTTGTCTGAATGGTTTACCTGACTCCAATACCTGCACAGTTGGGTTTTTTTTATTAGCTGCTTGGTTTCTTTTACCTGAAACATGCGTTGCTTTCCCAAAGATCTGAGTAACTGTTTTTTGAAAACTAAAAGAGGAGTACAGAAATCACTAAGAATCTTACTGTATTTACTAGGAAATGCTAGGAGCTGTAGACCAACCTGGAAGCAGTGAAAAGAGGTTGAATCTGTTGGCAGTTGAGCAGAGAGACTCCTGTATTCAAGGGGAGTAGGGTTGTCATTAGTGGCAGAAGAGAGTACAAAGAGAGAAAACGTGAGGACTGGTTTGTGTTCAGAATGTTCCAAAACAACCTTTCTAAGCCACAAGTCAAAGACAGATAAGTGTTTATCACAAAAAGTTTAGAAAATCAAATTCCTGGATTTGCATGAAGGTTCAGCAGCATCAGTACCATTGAAGCATACATGTCAATGATTTTTCATTACTTCATTGTAACTTTTCCAGCACTTTCAAAATTATAACTTTGTTTAGGAACATTTTCTGTTCCCCTGTGACACCAAAATGGACAAAAAAAATTACTCTTGTCAGAGAGAAAAGAGACAAGTAAATATTGGTCTTTCATGAAGTTGCAATCTTGTGTTACACTAAAGTGTCATTTTTTTAAGTCTGTGAGAAACTGAAAGACTGATTCATGCTTCCATCAGTGGCTGCTGGTAAAAATTTCTGGAACATCATATTTCATATTTAGGGTCAATTTTGTTTAAATCAGACTATTCCCTAAGGTAAAGTAGCTTTATACAGTAGCATTTCAGGGAAGCATCTCTAAATATGTACAACAGAACAATATTATGAAAGAAATTTCAGAGGGACATCAAAAGTTGCAGATGTGTAATGATGCTATCATCCAGTCTTAAAAGGACTCTTGGTTTGATGCACTTAACCAGGTAGACACGGGTTCTAAAGTAAGAGTTGTAGAAGCTATGTGTCTTTCTCTAACTTCGACAACACAACGTATTCCACATGCAAAAACCAGTAAAACACAACACAGGATTAAACTGGTCAGTTGTTATCATTCCATTTTGCCACTCTGATTTTTTGCAAGTTTCACAATATTGTCCTCCTTTCTGGAAAGTGGAAATTCCTGAGTCCTCTAGTAATAAAGCAAAAATAACAGCTATAAAAAGAAATGCAAACTAAATTGGTAGGCTTCCTGGCAGGAGTTACTAAAAGATTCAAGTAAAAAAAGGCCATATACTGAACAAAAGAAATATTGCAATGTGAGGAACAGCTGGATTAGAGTTTTCCTTTTTACCCCAGCATTTAAAATGGGATGTTTACATATCTTGCCCAAAAGTATGTGCCTCTACTGTTCTGTTGAGGATCCTGCACTATCCTTATCCCTGTTCTGCTTTGATACCTTCTAATAAATAGTCTATCAAACAAAATTTTTAACATCAGTTTTAATA
>VFFE01009189.1:29972-53401 GCA_008921705.1 Burhinus oedicnemus | reverse complement strand
GTTTTTTTTTTCTTTTTTCTTTTTTTTATTGCATTAATCTTTGCTAGATAATCATATTTATTTCAAAGTTGTTTTGTTTTATGCATAAGCCACTATGTTTGGACTAGGTGTTCGAAAATAATTTGAGATATAATGACTTCCTAAGAAAAAATTGCAGCTCCAGAAATAGCACTGAATCATGACTCTTTCAAAATGTCACAGAGATGAGTACAAGATATGTTTGTCTAATGCATAATGCAATTTTTTGTGAGTTTCCACTTAGGCTTGGAAAAGAAATCAAATTTTCAAAAGATGCAAAAATTGATGTTTACCAAGAGACTGTAGATCAAGAGGCTAATATTCTCTGTATAAATTATAAATGAGACCATGACTACGAGTTAGGTAAAAGTCATTTATAGAATGACACTGTATCACTTGTGCAGATTTTCTATGTTATTAACTGCAGTTAACTCAGAGGAGGAATATGTTGGATGGATTATTACTGCCCTTTGGCTTCAGTTTTAGATCAGGTAGCAAGTTTTATGGTTTTAGATCTGACAGTAAGTTTTATGACTGTTTACCTATTAATGGTTACTATTTGTACTGCGACAGGGAGTGTCTTCCTTAAGATGTGTGTGAAAACACAGTGCCTTCTCCAGAGTACTTCGATTGCAAAGTAAACTACCACCTTATAAAGTCTCCCATTTAGCTGGTAACCATGGGCTTGACAGGCACAACAATTTTAAGTAGGTTCTCAGGTGGCATCAAAAAGACTGTGTATAGTAAGGGTGCGCACCTTTACATCCTTGGAGACAAAAAGTCTCTGTTCCACCTAACTAGCTTGCACATGCCACAATTTTCCCTGATGGCTGGTAGATCTCTGCAGCATTTCTGTCTCTTACAGGATAGCCTAGAGCAGGTGATGCTCAAGGTGTTGTGGAGGACGGCTAACAGCAGCACATTCTCTGCAAAACTGACCATCAGGGAGGGCATGTTGTCAACAGATCACAGGAGCAAAGATGACAGTGTACACACAAGGCTGTAGGCTGCAGGGAAGACGTGCTTGTTGTACAGTCCTTTCCAGCCTGCAAGAATACCCTTTTTTCCCACCTCTTGGCAAATAGAACTTGTACTGTTTCTTTGTTTTGGTTTCTTAAATACTGCTGTTCCCACCAACTTTTTTGGTTTTCATCCTTGTTTGCTTGACCTTGTCTGTTTGCAGTGTTCTGTTCATCAGCATCTTCTGTAGCTGTCTATCATCTTCCCTTTAAGCTTGATCCTGAGAATTACAGGTTATCTTAAACATATTTCTTGTATTCCCTATCAAGAAAAATGTGCAAGAGCATGAGAGCTGGTGTGTCTTATCCTCCTCTTCCTTTTCTTTAACTTCCCTCTCCAGTTCATCTTCTATCTCACCTCCTTCCCAGCTTGTTTATTCATAACCTTGCACATTCTCAGGCCCACCAGCTCTCACCCACCATTGTCTGCAACACATCTCATTCTTTGTCTCATTCAGACTTCCCCCAGTGCCTCTGCTCCAACTGGCCACTAAATATCTTCAGCCTCTCCCTTTTAATGGTGTTATTGTCAGGATGAGGATGTGTTAGCAGTCACAGAGGAGGAAGATGAAAGTAGGAGTGATAATACAAGTGCCAGAGGACTCACAGCCTGAAGTGGGGGAGGGGGGAAAGCTGCAGCAAGCAGACTCTCTTTTGCCTGTACCTTTGTCTCTTCTGAAAGCAGCAAGGCAGCTGTGTCTCTATAAGAAATGCCAGATTGGGATTCTGAGGGACAAGAATCTTACAATCTTAGAATTGAGCACTATTATAACTTCTTTTTTCAGTTGCTGATTATGATTTTTGGTATAATTTCTGCTACTTTCTGTGAGTTTCATTTTATGCATGAAAATAAGTATTACTTCGAGTTTGTTTCATGAAAATCAGTAGTAGCAAAGCAGATATGCACAAATACTTTATTTTGGATAATGCCATGTTCATGCTGCCACTAAAAGAGTGCAGATCTAAATTTTTGGAAGTCAGTACGCTTCTAGGTGTAGACATACTTGAAATGTTTACTCTCATCAACATTTTGTTAAGACACCCAACAATACCCATACCACTTTATATTTTTCTCTATATGTTCTGCAGAATTCAATTGGTTCTCAGGCACCATTGTATAAATTGTTAGGTTTCTTTCTAGAGTTCTTTAGAAAATTTTATCAATACATGTCGTATGCTGTTACTTACATTCCACAAAATAAATCACTTGTTCATGTACAGAGTGAAAACTTTAATGGCTGTCACTTTTAAAAAGATAATTTTTCCAAGGAAATAAATAGTTAGGTTTTTGGGTGATTTTTGGTGCTGTTGTGGATTTTTGTACTGTGGCTACTGCTCTCTTAATTGCTTATTTTTGGCAGAACATACAGTACCATGATTTATGGCTATCTTTATCAGCTGCTCTGAAATCATAAAGCACTATTACAACACAGTAACATTTGCAAGAACATCTTGTGAGGTCAGAATAAAAATCCCAGGGCCATACATGATAACAGTTCTGGGCTTTATATTTCCAGGATATGATAATTTCTTTTCACATGAAGCTGATGCTGCTATAATTGTTTGGGACCTTGGAACATAGGAAATATTTCCGAGACCCTTCACGCATATTTCATTTCAAATGTACTCACAGCAGGCTGTTTACCTCTAATCTTAATGCCTACAAAGCTCTGCATTTATATGTATTCAGGATTAATGCACAATGCTCAAAATTAATATACAAGTTGAAGGATAAATTTGTCCCTGAAACCCACCCAAATATCCAGGCAAATACACCTGAGCAGCTAAAGTCAAGAGGACAATTTGATCTTTTGCATGCCAACACACTTAATTTTAAAAACTAATAGTTTCAGAAGACAATATTTCAGCATCTTACAACATTAAAGAAGGTGAGACTACATATATCTCATTTGTACAGTCTGAAATACTGCACTACCTTTTTAATTTTACACCAAGCTTACACACTTTCCACAAAGTAAGTGTGGATTTTTGTTATAGGATCATGTTTGAAGTTTCTGCAGAAAGTTGTGGACTCATCTGTCCCTGACTGGGAACCATATTTACCTTTAATTCCAAAGCATGTTCTATAATAAAGGCAGATAAACTTAGAAAAATAATTTGGTTTGTTTTTCTGATTTGTCACTAGTCTGCATTGTAAGGATTTGGCAGAAGAGTGGAGCGTTTTACCATATTTCAAATCCCCCTCTGCATATCAGTTTAAATATTACTTACTACCTTAGTTTTCTCATCTTTATCAGTTTAAAATTATTTCCAATATATTAGTTAATTCTTGTTCTACTTTGGAAAGAGAAACAATTAACAATCTCTATGTCCCTTCCAAAAGAAAGTGTAGCAGAGTATTAGCCTGCATTTTTTAAGATGGTATACTCTACATTTTGAGCATAGGTTTCACTAAGTCACCTTTAGTGTTTCATAAATATACCTGAGGACAGAACTAGATACCTATTATCACCATCTTATTAAAATGAGGCAATGAGATGGATCCACTTGTTTAACTAGTCCGTTTTATTTTGCAGACTTGCAATCCACTCCACTATAATTCTGCCACTGATATACTTAATAATAGTAAGGAAAAATCCTTTCCGGTTTGCCATGGGGATGGCTCAGGCACTTCTGACAGCCCTCATGATTTCTTCCAGGTAAACAAAAGAAACATTTATTTTCTGTAATGTTCCTAATAGTAATTGCATTGTTTGTGCTCTGATTTGATTGCTACGTTGTTACATACCCTGATTTCACCTGGATAATTCTAAATCCCATGGAGGTTGAAATATTACTTTCATCATTATTTCTGTAGTACCCAAAGCGGCACTATGGATTGCACTGGCCTTACACCAAAAAAGAGTCTGCCCCTCCCAGGAGGAGACAGTTCTTTGCCTTTCAGTTCATTAGTCACAGACTTGCTAGAGTTTAAGCTGTTGCACTATTTCTGTGACTACATGGATCATGATGATTTTACCATGTAGTTTTGAGGATAACTAAGACTTTGTTATTTCTTCTTATAATTAGAAGAGATAACAAAAGGTACTTTGCTTTAAAAGCCAACTCTCACTTTCATAATGCAGCCTTCCTGCCTGCCTTAGATCTCCATTTGAGTCTCAGGGCAGATCAGGCTCTGAGGAAAAGGAAAGATAAGGGAAATGGTATGCTGTTGCCTGCACTTAGTTTGTGTCTGTATCTATATGCCAGTTCAGCAACTTTGCCTGTTACCTTCCGCTGTGCAGAAGAAAAAAACTTCATCGACAAAAGAATTACCAGGTTTGTTCTTCCAGTTGGAGCTACCATCAACATGGACGGCACAGCTCTTTATGAAGCCGTAGCAGCTGTATTTATTGCACAACTGAATGACTTAGAACTGGATATTGGCCAAATAGTTACCATTAGGTAAGACTAAATACATCACATGCATTTTGTTGGAGGTGCTTTTTTTAACAAATGGTACGTTAACTTCGGATAACCCCCTGGGAAAGCTGAAACTATCATTCACAGCACAGGAAGTAGCAGAAACATTCTAACTTGTTGGTCCAAGGCCTTGCCTGTGCAACCTGATGAGGAGGTGGGATGGGCCAGGACATGCAGCTGGTATACAGCATCATTCTGGAAACTGCCATTATTCTTCCACTGCAAACACTTGCAAACCCAACTCGGCCTCTACCTGTGATCTGTTTAGTTTGCTTGTTCATCATGTGTTGCCTGTTATTCTGCAGTGTAACCATAACAGTATCTATACGTGACCTGTCCCATAAACTTGTCACCAGACTTTGAGTAGATACTGTTCAAGAGGAAAACTGGAACATTTGGGCTTCTTTCTTGCAGTGAAATAAGCGTATCTGTGCTGGAAAATATAGCTTCTGTGCACAACATGAATTCTGAATGCCTTTTCTGGACTTTATTTGGGATTTAGTGTAACAGCTACAGCAGCCAGCATCGGGGCTGCAGGTGTCCCCCAGGCCGGACTTGTCACCATGGTGATCGTACTGAGCGCTGTTGGCCTGCCTGCCGAAGATGTTACTCTGATCATTGCAGTTGACTGGCTTCTGTAAGTTTAAGCCACTTGATATTTAATTCTTTCTCCTTCTTTTTAATGTTTACATAAGTTGTGTGGGAACATGTGGGTCAGAGAAAGAAAGCAACAAAATCATTTAGGACCATTGCAGGAACTGGACAAAGATTCTTCTTATGGCCAGACTTGTTCAATAAAGAGTTTAACGCCATAGAGGCTTTAATTCTCAGAGAAGTTCTACTGCATGGGATGGCAGTGAATAGCCTCACATCCAGAGGTGCTATCAACCTTAAAATAGTGGCCACGGCATTAATAAATCATTAGCATAATACTTGGCAAGGACAAATTAGGCAGTAACAAGGAGGGCCTCTGGAGTGTCTCAGCTGCCACCATATTATGCTAAATTCATACACCATTCATAAAAATCAAATGCAGCCACAAGCAGAACATGTCAGCTGATTTCCACAGAGCACATAAAATCCATACACTAGTGAAGAGGGAGTTGAGTGCAACATGACCTAAGCAAAGCTGGTCCTTGACTCCATGTTCACACACATGGTGGGCTGTACATGGGTCTGTGCTGCCAGCATTACTTTGATAGGGCTGTTCTTCACTGAGAGTTTCTTAAAGACCCATCCCCTGGAACAACAAGGACACACATGCAAACTCAGAAAGTATTCCTTATGCTTGATCCCAACCATGTCACCTCAAAGCACGTCAAAACCCCTTAGCCCCATTAAGCAGCTCTTTCTGGAGAGAAACATTTTAACCAGAAATCTTTCACTAGGAGAGGGTAACAGGATTCACAAGTTAAGGAGTACAACTTTAGTTTGTAATATAGCTTTTTTGCCTCCTAAACCATGCAAGCTTTAGTGCTCAGACCAAGGTCTTGTTCACCTTCAGTAACTCAGCACAGATGATATTTCATTGGTATCAATGCAGAGATCTTAATCATTTCGTAGTCTCGGCATGTCTTCTTAGTCTCATATTTACATTCAAGGTAAACGCATTCCGGTTCCTCCCCCACCCTTTCCAATCATTCTCTTGAAGGATTTCTGGCAGCAACCTATGTATTTCACAGATATATATAATCTATTTGATGATATAACTCAGTTTTGCAGGCTGTAGAGCGAAAGGCCAGTCTCCAGAAAACCAGGGCTGTTGAACGGATCCAAGAATCAATTCAATTTCTGTACAGGCATAATTGTTCCAAACAAAACAGCTCCAGCCACAAGTATTCTCCCCATCAGCTGTCTACAACAGGGTCTAATAGGTTTGTTTGCTATGCGCCACAATCATTTCATTTTCTCCAGCTCTCCTCTTTTCCCAGTGGACATTTAGTTTTGTTAAGGATGGTGAAGATCAGTACAAACCACTGGCTCAGGGCAGGTATCTAAAGAAGGGTGTAAGAACAGAACAATGTATATTGGTTCTTTTCCCAAAGTACTCTCCTAGCCTCCTGCAAACTGCAGCTTACAGAGTTCCTGAGCTAGAGGTGGTTTTTATTATAACAGTTCTCAATAGATTTCTTCTTCTTCTATGAATGCCTTACTGCTTTTGGGACCCATGTAAACTTTTAGATTTCCACAAGCCCTGTGGAGAGGAATTCCACAACCTAACAATGTGTTGCAGAGAGACATATTTAATTTTGTTTGTTTTAATCTACTTCCTAATCATTTTATTCCATGGCCACTGATTCTTTTATGGGAGTGAGAGAGAAAGAGAACAGTAATTCCCTATTTCTCGTAGTAATCATAGTTTTATGGATCTGATCTTGTCTCTGCTTTGAAAATCCACAATTTATGTGATTCTTAGGCACGATATGAATACATAGAAGCTACCTGTTCCACCATGAAACAGGCAGTGAATTCAAACTGTTTCTGATTCTAATTGAGATATTTTTCAGATTAAGGTGTCTTGCTCTGTAAAGCAAATTAAAGATTAATTACCAGGGATCATTGCCAGTGTATTTTGCACCTCAGCAGATGGAATGCACATCATGATACCATGTAGATTAATAACACTTTCGCCTTTTGTACTTATTGCCTAAAATGTATTATTTTGCAACCTGCTAGTGGCTCATTAACAATCGTCTAGTTAATTCTGAACTTGCGAAGATTTTATTACATAGGCTTGAGGAATACATGTTTTTAATGAAGAATAGAAAAATTTTGAGAATAGAACAGAAGTATTATGAAAGATGAGCTTCCAGTGCTGTTGATTGCCTCACTTGTCACTGATCCTACCAGAATTTACTTTACTCCTGTCTCTTCCTTTTCCTACTATATATTTCCTTTCCACATGGAGAACACGTGGGCACTTTTTAGCACTGGGTTTAACAGTTGTAGTAAAAGAATACGTGTATAAGACATGTCAATTCACTTCACTATTGTTTTTGCAGTCCCTTCTATTTGTGAATATATTCACCTCAACATCTCTGCACAGAGTAACTTGTTCTGCCACAAAGCCCTTGCAGTGCTGTGTAGCTGAAAAGAAAAACAGGGAAACGTGACCTTCCACTGTCCCTACCTTACTTCCATACCAATTTTCAAACTTTGCTATATTGAATGGTTTTGTTGCTCCTCTGCCAAATAGTGGCACATTTTTAAGGCCTGCAAGTAACATTTCTGTCAGGAGAAAAATCAACAGTACGGAAGTATCATATTCCTTTGACTTGTTTAATACAACTTTGTATGTCAGCCCTTTAACAAGGAGCAGCTAACAGAAGATAGCCTTTCCTGTTTCCAGGGTTTGGGTCAGAATACTGAAGATACTGGGCTAGGGTGCTCCTCTGGCTGAGGAAATGATTGTTAGAAAGACAAAAGGCACAATGCAGACTCTTCTGTTGCACCCCACAGTCTCTCCTCCCAACAAAAGTAGTCTTATCACGAAGAGAACCAGCTGTATAGCATGCTTCAGGGCCTGAGAAGTGATCCCTACAACACTTTGTAAGGCCATTCACGGCAGCGTGATTACTGCCCTAACAGACATAACTCTGTACAAAGTAATTTGTCATGAAGGTGACTCCAGGTTTCTTTAAATACATGTGGGGAGAATTCTGTTTCTTGTACTACAGGCTTTTTTTTTTTATTTAATTGCAGAATTACCCAGAATCTACGCTGGGAAAAAAACAAACAGCTCTGCATTTGCTAGAGTAGCTTACTTTTACTAAAAGGATTTTCTAAGTAACGTACAGAATGGTTTGTCTGACAAAATTTTTATTCCATAGGGATCGATTCAGAACAATGGTGAATGTCTTGGGAGATGCCTTTGGTACAGGGATAGTGGAGAAGCTCTCTAAAAAGGAGCTGGAGCAGATGGATGTCACCTCTGAAGTCAACATAGTAAATCCTTTCGCCTTGGAAACAACCATACTTGATAATGATGAAACAGAGACCAAGAAATCGTACGTCAATGGAGGCTTCGCTGTAGATAAGTCTGACACCATATCCTTCACGCAGACATCTCAATTCTAAAGCCAGTAGCTTTGAGGTGAAACAGGAGCACTAAAGGACATGGCCATACACAACATCTCAAAAAGCTTAAAGGATAATTGAGAATGAAATTATATCTCACGTGCATTTGATTTTACTGCACAGACTCTGATTCTCCATACCAGTTCTGCCCCCTTTCTCGTCACCTCTCCGAACACTTTGAACTCACCACTTTTAGACTTTGCTGATAGGTTAAAGAAAAAGGCAGTTGTAAAATACTTTTTTTTTTTTTAAGTATATACACTATTGCTGAGGCTACGAAATGCCTCTTTGGAATTGGCATGCTCATAAATGGGTACCTTAGCTGGGACAGCCAAATGTGTTTTACTCAGGAGTAGCACAGCATTCCACATCTTACCCACATTACAAAGCACCTGTATGAAATCCCTTTTAACATCCTTGCCTTCCAAACAGCTTGCACTGTACTTGACACCTACTGTAACTTGATCACGTGCCAAAATAATCATTTCTGCAGCTGAGAGGATACCACTTGGGTGATTCAGGAAGGAACAGACCAGAAAGGCCTTGTAATAAGTATTTTACTGTGAACAGCGTTTCATTTTTCTTCAGTTGTGAAATAATTGGACATGGAAGAATTTCCAGTGTTCATGTAGCTAGGTTTCCCCATGCCTTTCATGTGAATGCCAGCTGCTGGGATTGGGATTCCAATGTGAAATAAATTATTGTGGGCTTGCTTTTCTGGCATTTGAAGAGCTTTTGTAGTGGTACGTCACTGATTTTGGTGCACTTTGATGGCCTCCTAGTACATTTCCATCAGAAGCAGAAATAAGTTCAGTTACTGTTGTTCACCTTTGACTCTAACTAAATATTAATCAGCCCAAAAGTAGGCAGAGGTCATGAAAATGAAAATAGACTATATAGCGATGCATAGTGCAAATTTCGTCCTTGGAATAAAAACAGATATAATATCAAGAATATAGGAGGCATACCTTTTTCTAGAAAAAAGCCACTGTCACTAAGCATTTTACAGAGACTGGTTGGTTTTTTGCTCCTTGGTTTATTTTGCCAGTTGAACATGCAAGTTTGTAGCTGCAACACTAATGCAGTGCCAACATATCAGCTAAACTGTATCTTGTGAAGCATTTCTGGACCCAGAAAGTCACGTGTTCAGGTGGCTTGCTATAGGATAAGAAGCACCAAGAACTTACAAGAAATCTCCATTTTCTAAAACATTTTATACAAGATTTCCATGGTGCAGAAATCACTCTCAAGGGAAGAGTTGCTGTAACAAATTTTTTTGCCTTGCACATTAAAGTCATTAGCCATTTTATATATAAACTGAAATTCATGTACAGTTCTTTGTTTGTAAATAAGCTTGTGCTAAACCTAAAATTGCACTCATCCTAACAAAAAAAACTTCCAATTCCTTCAGTGTTATACATTTGATTCAGTCCTACACTTTTGTATTTAGATAAACCAGAAGCATGCCAAAGAGAACTGATGAAGAAAAGAAGAAAATATTTACTGTAGGTTTTGATAAATTGCACCTTAAATCAACAAGTCAATGAGAGATAATACTGTATTTAAATTAAACATTGTAAACTATATGGAAGTGTTAATCTAAGTATTGGTATGTTTATACAAAATAAGTAAAACTGATTAAATCCATCTTTTACCTGTGCAGAAATAGTATGAGACAGTCTCTATTTGTACAGCTTTGCTTATGGGAGGAAAAAACCCACCAGTTTCCACAACTGCACTTCGTCTTTTCATTGCTTTTATAAGTCACTCTTATGATGACCCCATTATGTAGTCACCCTGTTATGAGGTACTGTGAACAGTGTTCCTAATGTGTTCTAAATAAATAATTTCTCTCTTTACTCTTGTTTTAGGCTACCATCCTCTCCTCATTGTAGAATATTGAGTTCCTTTAGCTATAGCAAGAAAAACAAAACTGGTTGAATTTAGGATTTCACTATTGACTCAGCTGTAGCTTTGGCAAGAATTACTCTCTTCTTCCAATAAATGCTTAAGAGCACAGTGCTGAGGTTGCAAAGAAGCCCTCTAACTACAGATGATTTGGGTTGGAAGTATACTATTAAACACACACCAAGCAGAGGATTATTTATTTACTATTTATTTACATGGATTGGATTCAACTAAGCAGGCATTGATGGTGCTGTTTTGCCATCTATTCACCACCAAGAGACCAAACCATATACTGAAGATACTGTTAAGTCCAAGGATACTTTTCTGGACACAATATTCTGAGTATGTACCTTCTATGTATGTGGAAAAATCCTGCATGAGCAATACATCCTTTTCACCATAGCCTCCTTGTCTGGAAGCTGTGCGGAGTGTCTCATCAGAAAAGCACCTGCAGGTTTTTCCCCTGTACACCATGTTGTTATGTTCCAGTAGGGTCTTTGGGGCTGCAGAAGCTATCACAGGATTGGACCCTCCATTTTGAATAGCATGTGTGGCTTTAAGTCATGGAAGAAAAGGTTACCCACAACTCTTAACACTGAGAAAAGAAAGCACCTGGACATAAACATACACAGGTCTGTCAACGTGCACAGGTCAGCTATATCAGCTCCACAAGAGTTTAAACTGCATAAAAACAGTCATGATGTGCAGTTCACTTGTTCTTTGATCTTCCCCGGTAAGAACAGAAACTGCCTGGTTTGAGATCTTCAAAGACACAACCAACCACTCCCCCAAACTGATGGTTAGGTCCCTCTCCTGAGTTACAGTTTCAGGCCCCATTTGACTATGTACCCTGTACCTTGGAGCATCTCCTGTCAGCCAGCAAGTGAGGTGTGAAACAGTGGAGCACGCACAGCTGTGCAGAGCTACAGCCAGGCAGAGTTTTCTTGATTTCCTTTTTTCCGTGTCTTCTGCCTGCAGCTTTTCCTGGCCCAATACCTGGCAGCACTTGGCGGACTGCAGAGCACAAGGAAGGCAGGATTGCCAGGGCATAGGAGGCAGTCAAGTGAGGAACAGCAACCAAGTCACAGTCCCTTGACCACCAGATCAGTACTGCACGCTGAAAGTGCAGAAAGTGTAATGGGGAAAGGGCATAATCGGTTTATAAATACTCTTTATGGAAGCCAGTGTCTCCATTGACTGTTGGCAAAGGCAAAATCTTGAGTAGACAAGATATTTTTTTCTGGCCTACTACTGCTCATAGAGTTTATCAAATGTTGCAGTATTCTTGACAGTCTCAGTTGGCCCAAAGAAACCTACATCGTCATCACCATGCAGAAAAATATGTGAGGAGGAAGGAGCAGCAGAGAGGAGCTGTATGGACTGACCCTACTCCCCATTCCCCATTCCCATGTGCTCCTCAGGGTGGGATGGAGGAGAGGAGCCAGCAATGAAGGAGTTAAGTTGAACCTGAGAAGAAGGGGGGATTGAGTGGGAAGGTTGTTTAGATTTTGTTTCTCACCATTCAACTCTATTCTTAGTTTGCAATAAATTAAATTAATTTTCCCCAAGGCAAGTCTCTTTTGCTTGTGACAATAATTGGTCAGTGATCTCCCTGTCCTTATCTCAACCCATCTTATTTTTTTCCCCCTGTCCTGTTGAGGAGGTGTGAGAGAGTGACTGGGTGGGCCACTGGCAGCTGGCCAAGCCTAATCCACCACAATATATACAGTATATACATATATAGAATTCTAAATAGGAGTATATAAGTGTTTATAAATATGTATTTTGTTTATTTATTTATAGATACACTATACACAGTACTACATGATATAGGTACTACTACTACCCTACAGGATATAATAGATAATATACACACATTTATCAAGATACAGAAATATAGGCTTAAGAGAAAAGATATAAAATGGGTAAAACATCCTTTAATAAGAGCTAATGGAATTGATAGGCTTTGTCAGGGTCCTGCACTTTACCAGGCTGCAGAACAAGGCTGGGGGGACTTGAAAAGGGCAGAGGGACGCCAAAAGGGTGGTGGGGCACAGACATGTTAGAATATGCCTGAGGGCTATGGAGGCCACCAAGCAGCCTCTGGTGCAAATCCTGTCACGTGCAGAGACCGGTCCTGTGAGCTGAACCAAGAAGGAAAAGACCTTGAGAGAATCCCCAAAACAGCCATGTGAGTGAGAAGAACCGGCCGACAGGCTTGTGAACCACAAACTGGATTTGGAGGTGTCACACAGAGATGGTGGGTGGAGGGGGGACTCCCTTTGCCCATGGTTATGGGGGTTCTCCTAGACAACCTGTAAGACCACTGTGGGGTGCAGGATGCTTCTATATATGTTGCTTTACCCTTAGGTCTGAAGGTTTCAGAAAGCTCCGTCTGACTGAGTAAGGGGGCTTGCGAGCATGCCATGACTGGTCTGCCTTCTTGTCTGTGCCTGCAGCAGCCAAGGAAAGGAGCATGGGCACAGAAGTGACAGCGGCATTCAAGGAGAAAAAGGAAAAAGCCTGGACAAGTCCAACTGCCAGCCAACTCCTCTCATACCCTGTTAGCAGAGTTTCTCTGCACTTGAGTTAAATTGATTGTCCAGTGTTTCCTTTCATAAGGGTGTGTAATAGCATGTGAGTAGACCTCTACGCCACAGCTTCTGTTAGCAGAGATCTACTGTCCTCCTGGGGAACTGGAAAACTTTGGGGGTATAAATCTCCCTTTTGAAGCTGCTAAAAGGCAAATTGCTGATCTCAACAGAAGCCAAGTGGCAATCTGGCTTGCAAACCAGGATGCTTATAGTTTAGACAAGGTAGCAAGAAAGCACTTTAAGAGAAGGTTGTGGCAGAGGTGGATGCACCATGCCAAGCAGACTTGGTGGATATGCAACAGTTTTACATCATAATGATGGTGATTAGTACATCTTATCAGTGATAGACATACTAGCGGAGCTTGCCTCGGCCATTGATCCAAAAGGGGCTTTTAAAACAATTTTAGAAGACAGTGCAAGCCTAAGAAAGTACAGATGGACCAGGAAAAAGAATTTTTAAACCAGCCTTTAAGCAAGCTGTTTAAGCAAATAAAGTTCACCATTTTGTTACTAATAATGAAGTAAAAGCCTGTGTCATACAGCATTTTAACAGGATGCTCAAAACCAAGGTGTGGCGATATTTTACAACATGCAACAATTCATGCTACATTGATATGCTGTCAAAGTTTATAAAGAGCTATAACCATAGCTTCCACCAAGCTATCAGAGCCAGGCCTGTGGACACAAACACTTTAAACTCTGCAAAGGTTTGGAAAACCATATATGGGGTTGTGTTTAAAATTAAAGAATCTGCACCTCTGCTCAAAAAGGAAGACCACATCAGGGAGTCCAGAACAAAAGGGAGATTTAAGAGAGATTATAAGCAGATGTTCACAGATGAAATTTTCATAGTAGCTGAAATTGTGAGAAGGGGACAGCTACCAGTGTACTACTTGACAGGTTATGATCACAAAGCAATTGAGGGGACATTTTACCCTGAAGAACTTCAAAAATGAATCCTGATGAGGACAGAATCTACAGAACTGCGAAGAACATCACTGCAGAAAGGAAAGGAAGAAAGAAAACAGCTGCTGGAGAAGTGGCGGGGCTGCTTCCAGAAATTTAACAGTTAGACAGGAGCCTCCCATATCCAGAACATCTAGTGATTGGCAGCGGAGCAGGGGAAAAAGGAAGGGAGATAGAAGGGGGATCGTAGAACATCATGCTGCCTAGCAATGCCAGCACCGGCATCTTTCCATGACACACCAGCAGGAACTTCACTGTAGAGCTGGTGACGTGCCTTGAGTCCTTAGACAAATGTGAGATGGGGCTGGTTGAAATACAGTACCTGCACAGCTGGGATAACACCAGCAAAGATGCTACCTTTGAAATACCACTGCAGGGTAAGATATGGCAGTATACTTTGCAGAAAAGCTATTATCTGTCCCTCTCCATGTTAGTGGAACGTGTGAACCATCATACTAACCCCCCCACAAGAGAACTTCAGCCATCAACTCTCCAGCAGTGGACCTGGTCAGGGACCCCATCACAGTGAAAACAAAGCTTAAAGCAGATTAATTCCTCACACTTGTTCTAGGACTAAACTATTTGGACTGCTCCATGTTCTTTCAAGGAATGCTTTTGTTTTGTGGTGTGAATGTAGAAATTGAGCTGATGTGCATCAAAGACAGCTTTTGTTTGGTCAGCTCCCCAGCAGCAGGAACTGATCATTACATATGCCTTGCTGTTTGTGAAGAAAGTGCAGGTGGTGCCTGCAGTGCATTTGGTGCACGCTGGGGCATTAAAGTCTAATGCAAAATAGCCAGTGCACCAGATGGGCATGAAGGTGTCCAGCATACCAACCAGCAGTCATATCAGCAACCTGGAAAATTTGTTTCTGGAACAGCTGCACAAACTTCTTGTTATTGGGTTCACAGATAACGATGCTTTTAGCAGCTATTATGCTAAGGAACCTGTCAGCTTCAAGCATTATGATATAAATTCTGTGGCCCTGTATGTGGGTGGTGAACAAATGCTGGTGAAACCCAATGCCAGCACTGCACCCCGAGTTTGAGAATGTCTGCTGTGTGAGAGAGTACACACAGCTCATTCAGATGATTGGCAGCCATATGGAAGGCCATTCTCTGCTGGCTGACAGGGAAGAGTTCGTCAGTGACTATACCGTTTGGCTTTGACCTGTCTCCAGACAAAGAATGTGCTGATCACTGTTCCTGGATTAAAACAGGAAACCTGAGAGACCAGAGAGAAACCAGAAGTACACTTTGCAGGGGCCTTGGTCACCACTGTTCGTATGGTTGTGTACAGGATATTTGATGACACGATAGAAATAAACCAGTGGAGACACGTGCTCTTTGACTGCTTGTGAGGATGGACACTGAACAGCTTCCTTGTGTTTTTTTCAGCAGACCCTTACACCAAAGAAACATTTCTAGGTGTTTACGTAAGCAACTGGCTCCCTAGGGCCTATGTTTCTCCAGGACCAGTGAGCACGGTTATGAATAGCACAACTTCCCTGATTATCATGGGAAGAAATATGCTTGTGTTGCCCTAGTGTACTTCTGCGTTCTTCTGATACTGTGTATGCCCATAATCCAACACCTCCTGAACTACGGCGTCAGAGGCCTCAGGAGTCTCAAGGGGCTTTCCCACTTCTGTCTGCACAGGGAAAAAACAGCTCATGAGGCACGTATACCTTTACTTTGACCATCCCAAAACAGTTTGTCAGGGTGTCAAAATTCTCAAAAATAACTCTGGGGAGTCCAAAAGGCTATTGTTTTGGTTTGTTCATGAAGGGAGAGAGGCTAGCAAAATCATAGAAATTTATCTTTTCCTTGGGAGCTCTTTGTAACATAGACAAATGGTATTTGTCCTGCTACCCACAAGCACATCCCTGGGGACCAGCGGTGTGGGCAGTTTGGTCCTGGCTGAGAACTGTGTAAGTTTCCCATTTGATTTTGTCATAGTGCCCCACTCATGCTGCCATATAGATCTGATGTGAAATACGTCTCTCTAGGTCCCTCTTTTGTTGTGTTTTGTAATACAAATATCCAAAGGTGGTCCCTAGCCAGAGGGTTATGGTCATTTTCATGGTAGCATTTGATACAGCTAAGGAAAAACCACCCATTAAATTCGAAAGACATCCGAGAAGCAGGATCTTATTTGATATTCACCACCTAGTAATGGTTGACAGATTTGAGTATTTTCCTTTCCAGCCACATACACATGCCATCCAAGGGAGTTCTATTTCTCTTTTTCCTTGAATGATAGCCATCTGGAAGAGGACTGCTACCGTCTTAGGTTTAAGGAACATAAACCAGTATGTGGTCATGCAAGTAGAGGCCAGTGCACTGTAAGGGATCTTCACCTTCACCTTTTAACTGTCTTCTGTCTCATAGAATGCATGACAGGTTATCACCATAATCTCATTCCTGTTAGATTTCAAAAGTTTTTACACCTTGCTGGCAATAGTAACTCAGCTGTATTTGCAAGTCAAAAATCTTCTCCTGACTAGCTGTGCACCATGCCAAGAACTACTTTTTCTCCTCATGTGGCATCATGTTGTCCCCCCCATAATATTCCAGTGGTGGAAGAGGCCCCACATAAATTTCATTTTCAGCAGTGCTGAAAAAATGGGGGAAATAACCTTTGCAGTCCTCAATATCCAAACCTTGGGAGGACTGCTTGATTTCTTGGGCAGAAAATTTGAAGAGTCAATGAAACAAAATGTTTGCTCAGGCTGGGCACTTACACGCACATGAGTTCACTGTCTTGGGTGATAAACTGCATAGCCACTCCTACCCTCAGAAGCCAACTAACAACAAAGTAGCCATCACAGCCTTTGGCATTATGTGCTAGGAAAGTATAGGCCGGAAACTGTGCCAATAAACAACTGAATAAAGTCTACAAGACATGTCCTCTCATTCTCAGTTTTCATTTCTGCCCTTTCTTCTTCATCCCACGGGGCATTTGGTGCTAACTCCATGGCGAAAATGTAGTTTGGGTTAGGTGTCCTAGTTTCCTGCATATGTTCCACGTCATAGATAACATAGCCCTGCCCTGTCTCTGGATTTTTGATCACAGGCATCAAATACCCATGACTGGCTTATGTTACAGATTGTTCACAGCACAGCCCGCACTTCCAGACTTTATATTTGTGATGTTTTTCTATGTAGGCTTTACACTTTCCACAGAAAATCTTAGCCAGACAATCAGTTTGTGTTTTTGACAGCCAGGGCCTTGTGCCTCTGCAAACGCTTCCCAGACCTGCACAGCAGCCTCCAGCTGGGGCACCTTATCTGTCCCCAGGTTAACTGCACAGTCGTGAGACAAGCAGAGCCAGCAATAATATTTACAGCTATGGCCATGGTTATACAATGTATGACAAAAGCTCACAGAAGTTTCTTACCTCAAATACCTTCTTGACACCTTTAACACCGTAATAATGTTAACCACGTAGAAGGAGGAAACAGATCTTGCAATATCAAAGACCATGATTTGGCTCAGAAGTCCCCCAACACTTTTTTCATTTGGACAGGAGGGTTATTTACACGTTTCAGATTCTCAGATAAGGAGATGTCACTCAGTGTGACCTTCCTGTGCACAGACCAGCCCAGTTTGTCACGTAGCTCTTTTGCTCTGCGTAACAATTCTGCATCTGTTAGATCCCTCACAGCTGTAAGCTCTGAGTAAGACTCCCAGTAAAACAGAGATTATTGTGACTGTTATTTAGATGAATTAAATAACATCACTTTTTGTCAATAGTTTTGGAATGGAAGATAGTCTGTAGGATTCTGCATACCCCATTCTTAATGGCTTTTACAATAATGGTAGCTAGGCAGAAAGACTGATCAAAACACAGCTCTTTTTTACTTTGCAAAATATTACTGACCCAGTCTAAAAATTTTACAGCCTTCATATAGCATGAATTAATAGTGCGAGATTACAAAGAGTTATTCATGCTGGCAGTTTCAAGACAGAGCTGAGCATAATCACCAGTTTCAAACAGACAGTGTAAATGATCAAAAATCTGCTCTACACCCAAACAAACATTTCATAAGCTTCATGTAGTGACACCTGATCTAAATTAATTAAGCTGTATTTTTCTACATATTGTCTAGCCTTGAATCTCAGGATCAGCCATTCCCACTGCTGAATATGGGCCACAGACACCATGGGGTGGTCTGTCACCTCCTCCACCATTCCTGCTACTTTGAGGGTGGGGTAAATCTGGGTGTTCAATGCCTCCTCAGTGCTTGGGAGTACAGCCAGTGGAACCTCTGGGATACGTCCTTGCTGGGCTCAACAGCCTCTTGCTCTTCAGGGTGCTGTAGTAACTGTGAAATCCCTTCCAGGGGGTCATCATCTACTGTAGTGAGAGACATATTTACTGACCCACTAGGTTCAGAAAAGTAGCTTGCATATCAGGGCCCCATAACCACTTGCCAACAATACACTTGCTCTTTCTGCAGTGGCTGTGGTCTCTAAGAGCATAGGGCTGCAGTGTGTGTCCCAAAGTCTGTGTCTCGCTGTTTTTGCAGTAATCATTGTCTAACAAGTACGCTTGGTCTTCTGCTTCTTTGCAGCATTGCCCTAAGGATAAAGAGACATATGTAGCAGCACAGGTTTCTAGTTCAACACACTAAAAGAAAGCAGATTGCATCAAACAGACTGCTTGAAATACTAGTACTTAATTTTCTAATACAGTCTGGGTAAGAGTGGGAAACTTACACAGTCAAGAACAAGAGTGAGGCTAAGAAATGACTGGCAACCCATGAGGTTCCAGTCATCTCTGTAGTTAGAGGTGACTAGCCTCAAAATAGTCATTTTAAAGTCAATGAACCAGTTCTAGAAGGAATATCTCTGAGGGCCTACAGAGCCACAAATGGCCTGAGAGGGTCAAGCTGTGCTGTAGGAAGGGATTTAGACATTTAGCATAAAACCAAATGGTTCACTGGATGTCAGCAGAGAAATTGAATTGTTTTGCTGTTATTTTGTTTTATAACACTAGAACAGTTGGCAGATCAATACCAGCTGGGGACTAATCAATTTTTGTAGCCTGCAGGAGGCTACAAAAAATCAGAATCCAACTACAGAGCCTGCATTAGTAAACTGCCTTAAAAATCTCCCATCATTGTCCCTGTTGAAACAGTGCCACAAAGGCTAGAAGCTGGAGAACAGTGTATTAACACCTGTTTTAGTCACTGACATTTAATCTTCCCCAAAGCACATCAAGCTCAAACTTTGAGTAACTCCCATTGACCAAGCTGTACTGATAATGGCAACAAGACCGTTTTTTTAAGAGGAAGGTGTCGCGGGATGGAAGTATCAGACACAGTTATGATTTAGCAGCAATTCAGTTTATTTGTGATTTGAGTTAGATCAAGGGATTGATTTCTAGCAGCGCTTGATCATTAACTGAGTTAAATGTTTACAAATGATTTAGCTAAATAAATGAACAGCGACTTGATTACAGATTCGATGATGACAAGATTCACACTAACTTACTATAAGGTATCCCAAACCAATATGTATACATATGAGAGCAAAGCACAGATCTCAGATTAATGTATATACATACAAACAAAGGATATGAGCGCACGCGCACACACACACTTACACAAGCACGCACACACCGCAGTTTATAACCGCTGAGATCGAAGATCTCTTAATATCACATGACTTTATTGAGTCGGTGGGTACCCCTTTTAACTCCTACACGTGCACGGAAAATGGAGGAACATCCACATCCATAAGGCTAATGCATACAAACATAAATGGAGAGCTGGATGGAAAGAGAGGCTAGCCTATAGTTAAAATTTCCCTTCCAAACTAGAGTAAATACTCACAATGCATCGGCATTCCTCAACGGGCGGTAATTGAGGCTTGAGAAGGATTGTCTCAGTCTGGCCTTTAGTCCTTGCAAAGTTTGCCTGAGACAGTGTCCCGACTCAGAGGAGGTACTGGCCAGAGCCCGCTGCGATCCAGAAGAGTTCAAAGGGTCTTCGCTAGAATCGCTACTTATAGGATCTGAGATGATTGACTTTCGTCAGGTACTGTTCCACTCCAGCCCAGCTTGGACAATGGAATAGTCCAGTACTTTCCATCGGTTACACAAGCCCAAAACTTGTTAGGACTTGTGGTCCTGGTACCCCCCGTCTCTGTGGCCACAATCCATATGTTGTCAGGAGTGATCGATTATAGTTATTATTTTCAAACGGTAGGAGCCATGAGAAGCAGGTACACTAAGAGGTTGCCGTAGTGTTCTAGTCCATTGCTCTCCACCATTTCTTCCTTTAATGTTAGACCATTATGTATTGTTCTGGTCACGGCATTATTATGTGGCCCAGGTGGGGAGGGAATCACACCAAGTATCGAGAGGCATGAGAGTGGCAGGGGATTTGCACCACCACAGAAGGTGAGAGTGTACCTAAGACAAGTGTTACACTGGCTAAGTGAGTGTAACAAAATCTGGCCTATGATATTTGCAAATACAATATAAGACATTTTGAACAGAGCTAAACATGGTACGTGGAGATAATGCAACTGTCACAGCAAAAAATACATACCTTTAGGACAGAAAAACAGTGCTGCATCTTGGCGTGGACTCTGCTGAGCTGCAGCCAGGGATGAGCAAACAGTTGTGACAGTTGAAGAGAAGCTTTCTCTGAATTAAAGGCAAATGAAGGAGCTCTGAAATCAGTAGAAGCCCCTGCTCACAGAATAGCTCAGTAATGGGAGAACATATTGTTGTAGGTAGAAAGAGGAAAGCAACACACATCAGTGTAAAGATGTAGTGAAGGATTATAGAGTGGAAAGCATGTAGACTCCAAACTGGTCAAGAAACCACAATAGCGGAGCAAACACAGACTGCAAGTGCAATCAAAGCGAATACACACATCAACCTGGTTACCATGGACCTTTTCTGGAGGGCTACCCATCCTGCAGCTGTTGGAAGGAATATCAGTCCTGCAGACCTTGGTCCCAAGTGACCAAGATTCAAGTTTGGTATGCTAACTGCATAACACATTGGCAGGACACAGAGGAAAGGAAAAGAAGAGAAGAAAACAGTGTACCTCACATTTATTCCCATTTTGGGATTGGCAACTGGGACTTACTACTCTAAACGTATGTAAGTCTTCTGGGACTCGTGCAGACCCAGAAGCATCTGTACTCACGCTGTTTTTCCAGCTTATGCTAGTTAAATGAAAGATGTGCCACGATATTTGTTACTAATCCTTTTTCATAACCCTCCAACTTTTTCTCTTAGTCACCCAGTAAGTGACTCATTCTTGCCAAGGACACAAGTTAGCTCTGCTAACACTCTCCTGCCCGAGGTTCCTTGTAGGATGACATATTCTCTTTGCCTGTTCTCAGCAGTCCTGCTCAGGCTGTTTATTTTATGGGTATATGTACATATAGCCTCTTTTTGATCAATATGCTTTTCCTGCCCATTAAAGCAAAGCATCAAGGGCCTAGCAAGGTAATTGTTTTCTTCAACACCAGAGCTGCAGTCAGTGTATCCCAGACAATTTAAAGTATTAGGCAAAACTACAGCTCTTCCCCTGTTCAGCAAGCTCAAGATAAGAACTTCACTGCACATTAGCAGGAAGAGAACTGACCTTCTTTTACTAAGAATCCTTTAATTCAAAATGCAGTGACTGTATGTTTTAGGGGGGAATAGGGACTTCGGTATAAAAGAATGTCACAAGAACATCATTACAAACTATCTTCTGTAATAAAGGCAGACATGCAATTAATGTCTTCTATTTATCCCCTGGTATTACCATTAGGAATCAAACAACTGTGAAACTATGTCATCAACCACAACATTCAAAGACAAATCAAGAAAACAAGTCAGTAATCTAATTCCAATACAAACAACTGTCACTGCTGCAGGAATAGGAGCTAAAATTATAAAAGCAATTGACTGATTCATGGGTTTCCATCGTCACTGTACCTTGGTAATTTCTTACTAAATGAGAAATAATTAGACAGTGATGCCACCTTCTGCATTTTCAAAGGAAATCCAAATTTAAAACTGCAAGGAATAGTTTCCCGTGAAGACTCTGTTTCTCTTTATAAATTGATAGGGAACACCTGTTAGTAACAAAAACTTACCTCCATGTGTTCACATCCAGAAATGTTGCCCGATTCAACTCCAGGTCAGCCTTGGCTTTCCTAGTGCTATTCCTGCAAGATCAGACAGTAACTCTATACTCCTCCTGGGTCTTCTGTCCCAGCTTCCACTCCTTATACATTTCCTTTTTATGTGTGAGTTCAGTTAGGAGCTCCTTACTCACTCGTGCCAGTCTCTTGCTGCCTTTGATTTCCTACTTGTCGGAGTGGTGCCTTCTTGATCTTGGAGGAGGTGATCCTTGAATACCAACCAGCTGTCATGGAGCCCTCTTCTTTCCTGGACCGTATTCCATGGGATTTTTCGAAGCAGACTCCTGAGGAGGCCAAAGTCTGCTTTCCTGAAATCCAGGGTTGTGGTCCTGGTTTTTGCGTTGATATTGCCTCTCAGGGTCCTGAACTCCAGTGTCTCCTGGCCACTGCAGCCAACGCTGTCCCTGACCTTCACATCCACAACCGGTTCTTCCCAGTTGGTAAAGATCAGGTCTAGGAGAGCATTTTTACTTGTTAGCTCCTTGATCACCTGTGCCAGGAAGTTGTGATCAGTGCAGCTTAGAAATCTCCCAGGTTGCTTGAGCCCTGCTGTATTTTCCTTACCCAGATATGCGGGTGGTTCAAGTCCCCAGTGAGGACCATGGCCTGTGAACGTCTGGCTTCTTCCTGTTATTTGAAGAAGTCCTCGTCTACTTTTCTCAGCCTCTCCAGTTCTCTTAGCCTTTCTTTGCACGTCACATGCTTTAGCCCCCTGACCTTTCCTGTTGCACGTCTGCTGGCCTACCACATATGCCGATATTTGTCTTACGCTGGGGAGCCTAAAATTGGACCAAACCCTCCAGATGTGGTCTTACAAGTGCTAAATAGAGTTAAAGAACTACTTCCTTCAGCCTGCTGGCTGCACTTTAACAGCCCCGGGTGTGGCTGGGCTTCTTTGCTGAAGGGTCATACTGGTGGCTCAGGTCCAACCTGTTCACCAGACCTCTCATGTCTGTACAAAGCTGTTTCTAGGCAGTTAACACTCAGCTTCTATATGGGGTTATACCATCCCAGATGCATGAATTTTCCAGTTACCATTCTTGAACTCCGTAAGATTCAAGACGGCCCTTTTGTGCAGCTTTCTAAGGTCTCTTTGAATAGAAACCCTGCCCTCTGGTGTATCAAATGCTCTTCCCAGCTTGATAATGTCTGTCAACTTGCTGCGGGTGCACTTTGCCCTATTGTCTAGGCCTTTTACAAAGATGGTGATTATTATTTGCAGTATACTGATCCTTGAGATATGCCTCTAGGTAACTGGCCAATG